>OMNM01064183.1:42013-64363 GCA_900302745.1 Parablennius parvicornis | reverse complement strand
TTTTTTTTTTATAGTTTAAGTTCTGAGTCATGGAACACCCTTCCACTTTTTTCATTTTTTTTTTAATATTTTTTTGAGAGACGGGGGCAGCAAATATATATTTAAAGTCTTAATTTTTCTGCAAGCTGCTTTCTCTAACAAGAAGGCTGTACACGGAGCCTTAATGTATGTGATTACAAAAAAACTAAGAAGGAAGTCATGATTTTAATCAGTTGCTGTAGAAGGCATTTGAATGTGAGATGTGGCGAGATCAGGAAAGGTGGAAAGACTGCTGGCCCTCGCGAGCCGCAATCAACAGTTTCTCTCGCATGATCTCTATGCTGGAGTAGTCAGGCAGCTTCAGGTAGTTGACGCACGTCATGACTGAGGGGAGGAAGTCGTCCGGATTCTCCGTCGACTCGAAGGTTTTCCTCACAATCGTCAGAGGCGGATTCAGGCTCCGGAAACCTAACCAACGACGGCAACAACGTGAGGATGCGGCAAAGTCACGTAGACGCAGGCGTTCTGACTACGTTTTAAATAGGAGGGTCAGTGAGGCAGCTTACCTCCGACGGGCAGTCTCGGGCTTCCTGTGACGAACTGCAGGAAGAGTCTCTGCTGCTCGGCGTCGAAGCTGCTCAACACCTCAAACAGGAATCGGACTGCACGGCTGCGCACACATTCAAACATTCAGGCTCGACCCAGGTCTGTCAGTTTATTGTTAAACAGCTAAAATGTATCTTGTTTTGGAATGCGCCTGAGAGCGTTAAAAAATGCCTCTCTTGTGCCGCACTATGTGAGAATTTCTAAAAATGCAGAGGCCAAAGCAACTCCTTGTGTTTGTTAAAAGTGCTTCGATACTTTTGTCTCACCTGTCGTGTGTGTAGCCGTGATCCGGCCGACAGCACTCCATCAGCGTCTTGACGTCCCACGTCTCTGATTTACTGCCACACAGCAACTGGTCAAGCTGAGGAAAACATCAAAGATGAAGTGAAAAAGACAGACGACTGCTGCTTTTACAGCTTTACTAAAAGGGAATATTTAGAAAGTGTTTATATTTAACCAAATAAAAAATAAAGAATTTATTACTTCAATAAATGAGCTGCTGCAAGAATACATCACAAATAATCAACTCCAACACAATAAGCTTCATTACTGAACAATCAAGACAGGTTTATGAATTGATTAAAAGTAAAAGAGTGTAATTCCTCACCTCCTCTGGGTAGAAATACTGCAAGTGATGCAAGGGGAAGACCGACTCGAAGCCTTCCCTGAATGACTCAAATTGTCTGGAAACTCCTTCATTTAGAGTCCAGTAAACCACCAACTAGGACAAAATACAAAGTGTCAAAAAGGTGAGTGTGTGAAGAAAGAACACAGCATCGGGAGCTGAAAAGAAACTGCACCACATACCCTGAGGTACTCCTCCAGGTTGTAGATCGTCACTGGGACGTCTTTGCCACCTTTTTTCAGCTCAATGTTTGGGAATCCTGGAAGAGTGAAGTCCAAGCCCAGATCCTCCACTGAGCAGCCGTTCATGTTGAGGCTCTCCAGAGCCTGCTGCAGGGTCTCCCTTGTCTGCTGGACAAAAACCAGGGTCGTCAGAAACTACAGGCAAAGTAGATTTACCAAACTGAGGTAGATGCTTTCAAAAAAGTAAGCTAAACCACAAGGATCTAGCAGAAGCCATCCAAAAGACAAACCTGTGAGCGGTCCTGTTCCAGCCTCTTCTTCTGGCGGATTATATCCTCCAGGTGCTGGATGGACTTTGCCACGCTGGGATCAATGTTCACCAGGTCGTGGGAGCTTATAGACATCTCGTGCCGCAGCATCCACTTATAGAACGGCAGCCCCAGGGGTAAATCCAGCTGGAAAAACGAGTAGGAATTACTGATTCAAGCAGAGAAATAATATTTCTGTTTACCAGGGAGTGGCGCTACAAAATGTGGCTGATAAGTCTAATCAAATCCTCTAAAAATACATTAACTTGATAAAAACAGAAAAGAAAATAGGAGTGCGAATAAAGACAGTCGTTACCAGCCTGAAGTCCATGATGGCTTTGGCCATGAGCTTTCCTAAGAAGCGGAACTTCATTTTGATTTTGGCTATGTGTGCTGGTTTGGTTGTCCTGCCGAAGGGAACAGCAAATAGACCTCTGGAGCTGAACATGTACTTCGTCCCCTCTTGGTTTCCTGTTGAAGGTGACCAAAAGTGCAGTCAGTGTTGAGCCAGCAAAATAGATGAGATGTGTCACACACCAAATACAAAAACACATTTCATTATCTAAATTAGATGAAACAAGAGCTTGTGTTGGATTGCGGCATTATAAAGGTATTTGTCTATGTGAGTAAACAAAGTGACAGGATGTGAGGTTGTACCTTTAGGATTTGCCAAAGTAACCTCTTCGCCTCTCCAAAGGCCGAGATCGGCCCGCTGGAGCTCCTGAGACACTAGAGCATAGAACTCCAGAGTGGGTCCAAGACCTGTGCCGACCTGAGAGGACAAACAATTTACAATTGTCTTCCACAGTGAGAAACAGATCAGACGCTGCATTGAGAAAACAAATTAAAAGATACCTCATTCTCGTACTGAATCTCCAGCATTGCCCTGGAGCTACCGAGGTCCTGCATTACAGACTCGGCCTGTTTGAGCAGCTCATCGCGGTTTATCGTCCTCTGAAAACACAAAAGCAAGAAAAAAAAAAAAAAAAAAAAGGAAAATTCAGTGTCACCAGCAGGAATCAGCAAGTTGATAGATACCAATCACCTACAATAATCCAATAAGACCATACCTTTTTCCTGTCGAGACGTGGTGCCACCCTGCTGTCCTGAGAATCTGACTGGTTGATCTCAGGATTTGTGTCCAGCAGACGTTGCATGGCTCTGTCGCGGTCAAAGGCAGTTACATAGAATAACATCTGCCGGGTGTCGAAGGGAAAGAAGAAGGGGCTGTGGAGTTGGAGGAAAGGATGAGAGGTGACCACAGATTTCTTTCATGTACATGACACCTCTCTCTTTCTCAACCTTCAGCAGTATGGAACACCCACCAGGTCTTTCCCAGCTCGATGAGCCAAGTTGGGATGTTTCCCGTCATGATGACCAGCGGGTCTTGTAGCTGACGGTTGGCTTTGGCTGTCAACTTACTGTTAATGAACTCACTGGTAGGAACTATTTCCTTACATACAGCATTCTGAAACAACCAGACACACATTTAATATCACACAACCAATTAAGCAGCATCCTTTTTGAATGCATGCTCTCGTTATTGTGCCGCACTTACATCATACAAGTAGAACCAGTATCTACTGATGGAGTGCAGGACCCTCAGCAGCAGGTTGACCTCTAAAGACGGGTCATCGAAGGTAATGGTCTCTGGTGGCTCCGAAGTGAGGTATGTCTCTAAAGGATTGATGACGCTGGGACAGACACCATCTGAAAGAAATCAGTAGCTTTAACGAAAATATCCATCCAGACATGGCTCAGGAAAAGAAACATGAAGTCAAGACAGTGATGACACATTTTAAATATTGCCACTTGATGTAGTAATTTGATACTTTTTAAGACAATAAAACCCAAAATACAAGTCAAAGTCTCTTTTTTAAATACAAAAAAAAACCGTGAAAATTTACATTTTTCAAGGGATAATGTTTCAGAGGTATGAAATAAAACAGACGCCAGCTAGAATAAGAGATCCTCACCATGCCACAGCTCATCTTGCTTCTTGGCGTTGCGAGGTGAGGTTTTGGTGGGAGCAGTTTGGGCTCGGCCTCTTTTTCCACCCACGGCGTCTTTGCTACCGTCCTCGTCCTCTCTCACAGGCTTATACCTGTCGGACAAAACATTCTGTCAAAATACATCCTGATGAGCACTTAAGAGGCACAGTGTACTTTCTAATGGGTACAACACAAAAGGATTGAAGAACGCTGCAGTTTAATGTTCTCCTCAGCACATGAACGTGAAGTGCATGTGGTTGTACATAAAATACATAAAATGACATTGACTTGGTTCAAAGTGTGGCTGAAATTCAGACAAAATGTTGCCGTTTTGTTCCAAACGTCCTCAGAGTTATTGCTCGGAGCAAATTAATACAAATCGGGTTCTGCTTGAAACAAGAAAACAAATATCTTCACCATATTGTGTGCGTTTTGGTCCAGATGCCAGCTCGTCCAAGCGGGTTCGCTTCATCATCTGTTGACTCCCTTTCTTCTTCTGCCTGAAGACTGTACTGCCGCACAGCCTGATACACAGTCATGTTGTAGGGGAGCAGGTGGTCACCGATGTAGAACTGTAGTCTGTGACGGACACTGCCAGAATTCAGGAACTGTGCTGCCTGAGGAACCAAGTAATTACATAAAAGTTACAGATGAAGGTCAAAATCAACAAGGATTACGTGTGGATGAATCGATATTCAATCACTTGTCGCCACCGAAAAAATTGCATACCAATGATTCATCGATTTCGTCATCTGAACCATCATCGTCACTGTCTTCATCCTCTTCTCTGATTCTCCCATATCCTAGAAGGACGTGATTTAAATAATAAAACGGGGAACGCATAAATACTTGTGAAGATTAGGAATGTACGAGTAACACAGCTGCCTTCAGTGATTCACACTAGCTGAAAAAACAACCTGTATGCTCGTGCAACCCCTTTAAAATGCATTTGACCAGACCCTCACCTCTGACCACAAGATATCTCTCGATGGCCTGCACCAGTGCCAAGGGATCAATCTTCACAGGGCCTCCTTTCCACTGCTTAACGTTAGTGCAATCTGGGTGTCTTTGAAGCTGACACTTGAGCTGATGTGTATTGAAGAACTTCAGTGCCTGAGACCCCCTGAAGAGAAAAAACAATCAAACTAATAAACAAATGTCTGATTTTAAAACCAGAATTAAAAAAGGAAAATTACATCACAAACCTGCTGCCGTTGCCATTTCCACTGGGGAAGTCGTGCACTTTGACAGGAAACTGTTCCATTTGGCTCAGACAGCTGTTCATTTTGTGCACAAGTGCCAGGTAAGGCTGGTTCACTGAGGGGTCCATCCGACCTACAGGCTCCATTCCTGGAACCTAAAAACCCACACAGTCCAAGATAAAAATTAACAGACAGCAAACAGTTAGCAGGTCACCAAATACATTCATGGCTCCCCACGCCACCTTACAAGATAAACCAAAGTAAAAAAGAAGACTTGACATTCTGCATGTTGTATACAGAGATCTAGGTAGATTTAAAAAATGTGATGTAGACTTAAGACGATATCTCACCGGACAGCCAGAGAACACATGGAGGAACCTCTTAAGCCGAACATCTCGACTCAGCAGGTCTCTATCTGTGCTGGAGGTCAAATAGACCAAGAGCTGCTTCACCAGCCCACTGTGCTGAATCTCAAAGGACGACACGTCCGACTCTGAGACGATACTGGAGATCTCTACCAAGCACTCCATACCACCGTCCACCTGGAAGACACGTCATTGGAAAAGTTAGTCTCGGCACGACCACTCTTGTCATAGTGGACCATTAACTGAGGGCACATTGACTCTAGCTGAGCTCAGACATGTCACCTATATCTGATGTTGTGAAGTAAAAGTAAGAGAAGACCATATCCATTTAGATCGAGATGGTAAAGTTGGGAGTTTAGTTTTCCAGATGGCTGCTTGCAGTTTGACATGTTAAGACTAACCAATGTTTTAAAGTTTTTCCAGCATGCAGAGCTTTGCTAGAGTGTCGCCTGGCTGTATGAAGTTTCACTGTAGGTCATGAAATCCAGCATGACGGTGTTTATTTATAGTCAGAAAGGGCTAGAAGACCTGCTCTACTGGATATGGAAATACTTGTAACATCACCTGAACACTAAAGCACAATTTTTCCAAGTAAATGAAGCCATTCCATGTTAGAAATTCCAAGTAAAAAAGCAACTAGTGTGACGGCACTTTCTATGACTCAACTATAACCGGTAACAATGCAAACGTCAAAGACAAGTTCCAACATGGAGATCCATGTTACATGTTCTTAACATAGAATCAATGTCTTACCTGCAGGTTGAGCTGCTCGGTGGCTGTGCAAAGTCTCTGGAGTACATTCAGTGCAGGGTTGCTGCCGTCCACGTTTTCAGAGTTAAAGTAGCGCTCTACAAACTTACTCGCCTGTTCTTTGATCCATGCCTTAATTTTGTCTCTAAATAGAGACACAGAAAAAAAACACATAATATATTATCCATAATTCCAAACATTAGTGAGCGACTGATCATTCAAGATCAACACTAAGCAAAGCTCAAAGGGTGTGACATGGTGAAAAAATAGATTTAAAAAAGGCAAAATTAGTTTGATAACTTCTCATCATCATACCTGTTATTTGAGATTGAGTCTTTTGGAGGTGCTCTTGCCAAACCACTCACCCCCGCTGTACGCGAGGGCTCCGAGTTGGCATTATTTGTCTGGGCACCCAGTTTGCCCCAGGTCTTGGGATTGAGACTTGCCAAAAAGGATGATTTAGGTGACTGAGTACTGGTGGGGCTCTTGGCTGTGAATAAAATGATTAAGACGGTTACATGAAGAAAAAAAAGCATGCACAATCTTTAAACCTACTGCTCTGCAATCTGTGGTAGATTGAAGTATTGGTTATGGATGAATCATGATAAACAATGTTAATCAAGAACATGGATAAGTCAATCAACTAAATGTCAACATATTAATTATTTAATACAAACCTAGTAAACCGGGAAAAGTATTAAAATCAATGAGAACAAATGACATTTAAAACTTATCAGCGGGTTCCCAGATTTTATCAGACAGAGAGCAAGAGGTTTAAAATTTTTTTCACTATTTACAGCTGGGGAGTTGACTACTAAACCTACAATTTATGTTCTTACACGTGTAATGTGAAAGTTCAAAGATCACACAGACGCAAACAATCACTTACCCTGATTGTCTACTTTGTCATCGTCTCTTGGGGGAGAGTATTTGGGCCGTCTCGGTCCTCGTTTCGGCAGCCGTTTCCTCTTTAGGACATCACTTAACCGCCTCGATTGAAGAAAAACAAGATTTTAGAAATGCATTTGATCTGTTGTGTTAAACATGCACAGGCTCACTCATCATAAAAACAATAAACAAATATTCAAACATGCTGATCAACCAGAATAAACATTACCGATTAAGCACACTGATATAAATAAAATGTTTTCAGTTCAGCAGTTAGCCATTTCATGGTATTCATCAATTTATTGATCAGGTGTGAGCCTCTGCTAGAAATGTTACAACTGTTCTGTAAATGGCCAAACCAAAGCACGAGAGGCCTCGGACTCACCCCTGTGGGCTGAGGTCCAGTGAGTCGTCCATGCTGTGCTGGAAGCTGGGTGAGCCCAGATCAGGAGTTGCATTATTAGCAGAGGTGGTGGACGCAGTACTGATGGTGGTAGTGCAGAGACTGGCAGTACCACTTGGACAAGCCTTTGGTGGACTGGTGACAAGAAAGCTTTCAGACTCTGCCAGGTTCTTCACCTGATGCATTACACCTAGAAGTGAAACAACAAAGACTGGTGTCACCACAGAGCTTTGAAGATAGGACAGCATGACAGAGTTACCACTCTGGTGTCAGTTGTTGCATGTCATTTGTTGTGGTCAGCAGTACAACTGCTCCCACATTAACAAAACACTACCTTCTCTCCTGAAATAAACACTGAAGACATCAGGCAACTTCTGCATGAGGATCTCAGCCATCTGCAGAGAACCCACTACAATCTTCAGATCCTGGCTGGACAGCATGGAGGCAATGTGACTGAAGAATAAGACAAAATGGATTACCTTTCATTTCAATACTGACAAAGGCTATTTCTTGAAATTAGTGCGAGCCTGCGTGGCACCATCTCTTACCTGGACACAGCATGGTTCCTCAGCACATCCTTCAGCAGCTCTGCATCAGCAAAGTAGATGATCCTGAGGATGGCTCTAAGGCACTTGTGTCTGACAGCAGGGCCAGCTGAGGAGCTGTACACCTCATACAAGACCCCAAACAGGGTTTTGATAAAACACTTTGCCAGCTCAGGGTCCTCCTTCATTAACTGGGCTCGTGCATCTTCTCGACGAACTTCTTGATGACTCCCTGGAAAATGACAGTGATTAGGTCAGTTAATTTATTCATTACCGAGACCAGAAGCACACAAAAGTCAGGAAGAGCAGCATCAATACATGTCTATCTACATAGGTCTATTTGAAGACTGTGGAAAAGAACATATCAGCCAACCATATAATTTATAAGATTAAAAAAAGGGAAAAGCATGAATGAACTACTGACTGAGTTTTACTGCAAAGTAATCAGGCAATTAGTTGATTTTTCTAATGATTGAAATTGCCCTGTGATTACAAATTAAGCTGTTTCATGAGTCACTTATGGAACTGTGGTCTTTCTAAGAAGAACCCCTAAAATTCAGAAAGCTCACACTGATTTTTAGGAAAAATTATAATCCAAATTGCATTCCAAGCAACTGTGTCACCTGTGTTGGGGTTTGCGAGAGGATTTGGCTTCCTCTGGATGCCGCGTGCTGTTCCTGTGTCCTCATTGATCTGCTGCATAGAGTTGAAGTCAATTGTGTATACACGACCCAGGGTTGACAAGCTGATCTCATCTTCCCCGTTCTGGTGAGCTGTCTGCAGAACACCGCCACAACACAATGTCAAATATAATATAGGTCAATAAGGTAAGTCAATGAAACACCAGTCAGACATTCATACCTCAATAATGCGGCTGTCAATGCGGTTGTAAGGATGCCACAGTCCACGGTCATCGCGCCACTGCCAGATGGCTCCCTCTGTTGTCTGAGCACTGCCCTTTTTCAGCATTATGTCAACTGCGAAGATGCCCTCTCTCGGCAGGCATGGCATCAGCTCACTGGAGATAGAAATATACAACTTGAGACAGGTTTTACTGCATAATAAGCTCACAGTTCTAGTACTAAATATAGTGCTAAATAAAAAAATAAAGACTTTCTATCACTGTTGTTTTCAAATTAATATGTCTGAAGGTGATCAAAAAGCAAAAATGATGGTTAAAGAAGTCAAGTGTTCCTTTAGCAAACAGATGTTACCATATGAGGGATGTCAGTTCGTAAAGCTCCTGCGGACTTCGGGGTACAAGTTCAATCTGCTCCTGGCAGCTGCCATTCGATGCCCCACACAAGAGGAAGCGCAGAGTTTCTGCTATGTCTGGGAGAAAACAAACATTACACAAGTTATTTTTGTTAAGTGTTTTCTGCACCTAAAATATGTAATAGCCCTGTCATACAGACAAAAGCCAGTGGGGACGAAATGCACAGTGAGAAACCTTATTATTCAAGAAATTACTTTTTTTTGTGTGACAAAATTGACATTGTTATCTTTACAGTTCGTGTGTGTGTGTGTGTGTGAGGGGGGGGGGTTTGAACCGACTAAGCCATTTTTGTGAGTATATTTTCATTACTTAAATTGCATTAACACATTGCATTTAAGCACGCCACATCAGAAGAATCAAAAGGCCAAGTGCTGACATCAACATGTTCAAAAATTGTCTTGCTGTTTTGACATTTAACAGGTAACTGCATAATAGCTAATAACTTTAATTCCATTTTCACACCAAACAAACCCGTTTAGAACATTTTTTTTAAAACATATCTGAGCTTTTAAAGCCCTTCTTTGGTTCAAATCACGTGACTAGCTGCATACCTTCCAAACTTCCCCCATGAATGAAGTGTGTGATGTCTGCGGATGAGGATATGATGCTGAGGAATGCCAGTTTTGTTTAACAACGCACAATGCGGTTTTTTTTCTCATTTTCTATTTAGCATGTAGCTTGTATCCCATACTTTCAAAACTGTTGTTCTCTCTATGGTGCATTTGTATGCTCCACGGGTTTTTCTTTGTCTCTATACATAGCCTACGCTTGGCCTCTGTGCTGCTGCGGTGGGCCATCAATAGTGAAAACTGAACTTTGTGCAACACAAATAACCATTCAGACAAAACATGGTACGCTGAATAGGAAAATTCAAAGACTTTCAAGGAGCATTAACCAGACAGCTCTGGTGAATCCACAGGTAAATTAAGAAAGACTGCCTACAGGAAGTGCTTCCTCGACAATCTAACAGTCAAAGATTAAATAACCAAACCTGAAACTTTTAGTAGGGACCAAGTATTAGGAATTAACCCAGTTCAGAATGAACGTGACAGATGCGGCGAGACGTGAGTGATGTGACTCACTCTGCTTCATGAGCTGGACAGCCAGGCATGGGCAGTTGGAGCACATGAGCGAAAACATGCGCACGACCATGATGAACATCCCTGAGCTGAGCACAGGTGGGGTGACGACCAGCAGCTGCTGGATGTTGGTCAAAAGGTCCCGTGATGCCACCTCCTGCAGCAGGTTCTACACAGATCGTCACAAACACATGAAGGACGTTAACCATGGTTTAGAAAAGCAAATCAAATACTGAAATCCGCAGAGACGGTGTAAGACGATGTGTTGGATGGATAAGGTATGGACCTCTTCATGTTGAAAGTTGTCCACGAGCCTGGCAAAACAGAGGCAAGTGCTTTCCACAGACTTCTTATCCTGGGACAAAAGAAAGCATGTGGAGACAATTAGAGAGCAAGTCAAAGTCTCCCAACACATTTCCAAGAGTTAAACTACAAAGAGAAATCTTATTTTAATTGAAAATGTGACAAAACCTAGTAGAATACTGTTCTGAAAGTGTAATTAATGTTTTTTCTGAAGAGTGGCACAAATATAATTTGGTGCGACCAATGCAATGCTGAACTAATTACAGATATGCAAATGTAGTTTGTGGTACTCAAGAGTAACATCATTGTATAAGCTTCACATAGAGAGAACAAGTCACTAAAAACCATCAACTCCCTTCCTGTCAAACAAACGACTGCCTGATCAATTAATTGATGAACAAAATGAAACCGTGGAAACTAATTCAGTATGAGATCATGTCTACGGTACAAAAATGCTACCATTGATGAAAAGTATTTCTCATTTTTAAGCTCTTACCTAGGTCAAACTATACATCTTCTGTAACAGCACACAGAAATACAAGTTTGCTAATTCATTTTTTAGTTGTAAAAATCCAAGTGGTTTTAGATTAACAGACCAAAAATATTAGACAACTGGTGTGGCGAGCATTTGTCACAAACTTGATATTCTAATTAGAAAGTATCTTCTTCAAACTACAGTTTTAGTTGCTTTTTCTTTAAAAAGATATTTTTTTAAAAGTCACATTTGCCAAAATATCATGTCAAGAAAAATTTTATTGAACTTAATGTTGCCAATCACGTTATTGCTGTGTTCAAATTGTTGTTGGAAACTTAAACACAGTTCACATCCAGACACTTTACAGGTTTACTGTCAGGAGGAAACATACCTGGTGCGTGAGTCTCTGAGTCAAAAGTGGCAGAGAATATGCCACAAAGTGGAACTCATCTGGAGTGATGCTCTGGCAGCAGTTGGCTGCAATGGCCAACGCATTCCTCTGAGCATTGATGCTAAAGAATTCCAGGTAGACGAGGCAGTCAGCAAGCCCACCCTGTTAGGGACGACATGTTCACGTTACGTGGGTGTATGATTGTGGTCAGAGGACACGGAGGACAATTTTAAGGGTCCAATACAAAAGATAAGAGTGCAGCACTTACAGCCTGCAAAATGGCTTTGCTGTGTCGCCTTGACAACATCTCCAAGGCAGTTAGGGCCTGCTCTGCGACGTCAATGAACTGGATCACCTTAAGCTGCAGTCAAGAAGGGGGAGAAGATTAACATATCGAAAGGCCACTACAGAAAAATTGGCAAGTGATTAGGGACAAATCGAGAGTGCCGTTTTTCACCTTGTCCAGGAAGACGGGAATAGCATCGACCACAACAGCAGACGATCGAGGGAGAGCCTCCATCATGTAAGTGAGTGCACGTGAGGCATGATTCATCTGAGAGCAAAGACATCAACATACATTAGAAAGCAAGCAAAAAACCAGTGTCCCAAAGTTATCACCAAAAACTCATCATACTCACAATGTCAAAATTATGCTCCATCTGTAACAGTGTAATCTGTGAAAGAAAAGGAATCAGATCAGTGGTCAAAATGTTTTATATTACTGACTTAAGGTATTTTCATACTCTGGTAATAGGGAAGATAATTTTGGAGGAAAACATCTGAGAAGACGCAAGACATCTCTGAATAACGTCCGAGGACGAGACTTACCAGAGCGGGCACCACGCTCTTAACCGGGAATCCCCCGAGTGTCTCCTCATTGCCCATCACCAGCAGCTGGCACATCTCAATGGCAGCTTGGAGCTGCTGAGATTCGTCGCCTGTGGCCTGGAGGCCCTGCAGTAGCTGCTGAGCCTTGGAGCCTGGGAAGACAGGTGGGATGTTTGGTGTTCTTAATTTCCATTGATATGAACACAGAAGTGAACTCACTGGCTCCGCTGCCTATGGTCCGGTGGAACAGTTGTGACATCCTCGGTCCGAGGGGTCCAAAGAGATGTGGAGGGAGGCCTCGTGCTTCAAGGAGGGCTACAAGCAGACAAACAGGTTTGTGAGCGGCTGTGAGGGGTAGTTCCCAAAACACAGATCAAGGCGAGATTTTCCAGTTTTTCATCTGTGATTCGGCTCCACAAAAGCAGAGAGAGGAATACGTTTCTATAGTGATTTACTATGTGCAGTTCCCCAGGCAGAGAAAAATAATCTGCATCTTTGTTACCTTTATAAAAATTCAGTTGTTACATTTAATGGCACATTAAAAAAAAGCTTTTGGAAGAACTTAATGGCAAGAGGATTTTAAAAAGATATGCAAATTATCAAAGTTATTTACCTTGGGTTTATTTTATTTCATGCTGTTTTAATGCAACTTTTCCAAATATTCAAACTAGTGAACGAGTTTTGATGGTGATTGTGTTGAAATCTCTGGGTATGATGTCTAATATCTCTTTTCTGACCTGCTGGATCCCAACACTCAACTACGTACAGGCAAAGGCACAGCCTTTATCAGACCAGATATGGCTCGCTTTTTTCCATCACATGCAGTAAACAAGGCAAAAGATCTGAGCAGCGCCAATATTTGAATCATCATCACAAACAGAAAAGCATCCATCCATTCATCCATGAACTGGGGTTTGTACAACATATGAGATACCTGCAGCGTAAAATGTAAAATTATTGTGCTTTAATTACAAATGTAGTTCTTCTATTTTGACAGTGGTGTTCCAGCTACTCACACACTGCTTTTATAATTAGTGAGAATGTGTCAATGTAATTTTTTGACCGCATCAAAGTCATGAAACATTTTAAAAACCAAACATTTGATTTAACCTTTGATTTCAGTCACAGTATGTTTTGTTCCAGTCTGAACATCACTGGTGCATCCAACTGCTGCCACACAAGGACTGAGATGCTCTTTTATCGCTTTTTGAATCTTTTCAAAGAGGAAGGTGAATAAATAAGCATTTAAAATCACTTCAAACTTCACTACTATTGGTATTTAAGCTAATTCAAATTGAAGTGGTCCATTGCTGGCTATTTGTCATCTCAAATCGGTTCTGTGCCAGTGAGCAACAAGTGAAACGTACACAGAAGTTAACATTTGAGACATGGCTTTTCTCCCTGTGCAATCATTAAATCGGTCCTATATCGTGGGTCTTGTGAAGGAAGCAGAAAGCAACATTACAGGTCACTCCTTCTCAGCCAGGCCTGGCCTTCATCAAACCTGGCTGTAGACAGTTTATCCTACTATTGTGGGACACTTCTGCCATCAAATAAATAAATACCTTAAAGTTTGTTCAAACATACCTTGAAGTCTTCCCATTTCAGAGTCATCAGACTCACTCTCTCCAGAGGTGGTCATCCCCACGGCTCCAGCAACTGAGCTTGAAGCTAGAAACAGACAAGAAAAGAACAACTGTCAAACTGAGAACATTCCATGTGACCAGGAAAGACTTTACCTGAGCGGGATTCAGTTTCACATCCAGATCATATGATAGCAATTATTATCAGGTTCAAAATCCTAGAGAAAACACAAGTCAGCCATTGCACAGTCTGTTTGGTGTGTGTGTGCTCACTTCAGTTCTCTTCGACTTACATGACTAATGATGTGTTTGCACTCTAAGATGCACCTGCAGCTTGGCCGAATCAGATTTGCTTTAACATAAGTGAGGTATTAGAAGTACCTGAAGCTCCTTGTGAAGCCTCATCAGTGCGAGCCGCTGATGAGTTGGCCCCGTCTTGGTTGTTGTCAGAGTCGGCCATTTTCTCCTGTCGGCGAGCGTCGGCTGCCCCGCGCTTGCCCAGGCCTGAGCCCCGCCGACTGGAACAGGAATGCAAACCGATGTCAGATTGTGTTATTGCACATGCATCATAAACATTTGTGGAAAATGTACAATTTAAAAATGCTCTAAGTTAATTGCACTATAACAGCATTTCTCCAAGGAAACAAAAAAAGACCTCCATGATGTTAACATGCTAGCATAAAACTAATATTTGGATGGCAGCAGGCTAACGTGGTTTGTTAACATGTCAACTCAGCACAAGTGATTCCACTTCATCGTCTTGGGAAATAGCCATTTTGTCACTCTGTGGTACCCATGTACACACAGATGTTCCATTCCCACTGCTCCACGCATGCCTCTTGTAACTTAAACCTGTTGGTCATTAACATGAAGTTTTTCAAAGGTTGCTGTAGCACCAAAGTAGTTGTAGTTTGCTGCTAAGCTGAGCATTGAGCAGGAGCCAACAGAAGTCCGTTTTATTCCATTTGCATGTTTGTACTACCAACAAATTTCTACTGCAATGAAGTGGATCGCAACAATTATTTTCCGGCACTGTTGGTGGAGCATTTTTCTGTGAAAAGTTCAAGATCAGGGGGCATCTAAAGCATTTATTACTCCAATTTGTAAACAGCCATAGAAATATAATTTCTATCCATATACACAGTAAGTTTTAAATATTTACTGTAAAACCTTGTAATCAAGACAATCCATAAACAGCACCTTACACTGAAGAAAACACACAATGACAGCAAGAGACTTTGAAACAATGTCAAATTGAAAAGACCAGACTTTAAATGTAAAATAAAACTTCATATGATGTAAAATTTTTTAATATTTCCATTAAGTGACTGCTCTAGAAAACATTTCGATGCTACATTATTGGGTTCACCTGCTCTGAACTGCCACACTGGCTATTCCAGCCATCAAAGGGTTCTGATGATTTTTGATTTTAAAGAATAGCTCATCATAGTGATCTGTACCTGGTGCTGGCACAGGAGCCCGTGGTCTTCTGGCGTGTGCTCCGCCGAGAACTGGGGAGCTCTGCTGGAGGAGACTCGCTACGCTTCTTAGTGGATTTCCTCAAACCTGCAGTGGAAAAAAAAAAGTATGGGAACATCAAGCCAACTCTGGCATCAAATTCTGCAGACTACTTAATGTACTCAATACAATGCTAATCAAAAACGGCAAGACATTGGTATTGATTTTAATGTCAAATGATAAATAACTTTTTCCACCAACCCACCTGACCACTAGGAACAGGTAAACTGAAAGAATGAACTCAACTCAACTGTACACTGAATAATTGGATATTGTTTTGCTTATTCCACTTGTTCTTTGTCATTAGTTGAAATGGGCAAGAAAGAGGTTTGGAGGATGACTGATGCTGACCACTCCGTCCAAAGTTTGACTTCAGCATGCAGTGAAGGCTCTGGTGTTGACTGCTCAGAGCTCTGTACAACTGACCGGACGAGTATTTATAGCAACACAAGCATGGCTCCATGACAGGACAACCTTCATGTTGGATCTGCAACTCATAATTCAGTAGTACAAAAATAAACATTAAAAGAAACTGATCAACTAAAACAAACAAATATACAGAAACATCTCGTTCCAACTTCAATTTCTCTGAATTGCGTTTCTTACTCAATCTTAAATCACACCTGACCAAAAGAATTGTTGTGTCAGTCGGTACACACACCAAAATTCTTCTTAATTTTGATTAGTATCTGTGCTACTATTTAAAGCTGAATGAATGAACGAATGATAAGTGTTGGATCACATGCAACAGCTTGTAGGTGTCCACTCACCATTCCAGCTGAGAGCAACAGTGTATATAGCAGTTGGTCAGATGTAGGTTCCATAAGAGTGATGATGGTGGTTGGTTTTGACACTCGTGGCTTACGAGTTCTTCCCTGCCCTCAAACATACCGGTGGTCAGCTGGTGGGCCAACACACGACAGGAGGGGATGGGGCCTGTGGCACCGGTCCCACCAGTTACCACCCTGCCACCTGGCGAGGACAGCCTGACCCCACACTGACCTGAGCAGCTTACACTTACTGCAGCATACACACCCCATTTCAACTGTCACGTGTGTGTCAGACCATTTTTAAAGGTCATTAAGTTTTAACTACTCATGGCTGTGATTTCACATATTAATAACTGTGATTGTGCATCACTCCAGGTTAAATGAACCAGTTTCATTTACTGTTGATTACACATGGTGTGGGTTGGTGAATTTGTAAAAATTATGAAAAGGATGATTTTCTTACATTTCATTCAATGTTGTAACCATAATGTATTAGAGCTGAGGCAGGGCTGATCTCAGCTTTTTTTAATCAGTATGATACAAACAAGTATCAACAATATCAATACATGTAAGCAACACATGTTGCTTACATGTATACAATATCAACACATGTAAGCAACGGAGCACTCAACCAGAGAATATTTCTCTCTCATTTTAGATTGAGACATTTGGAATGACTGCTTTCACTGATTTGTTGAGAAGATGGATCCTTAAAAAAGTAAGCGATTTGTTTTATAAAAAAGGGCCAGTGTGCAGGTTTGACTTGCAGGATGTTTTCAGAGAACAGACAAAACCTTCTCCAATCAGGCCTCGGTCAATTTTACTTGGTCTTAACGACGACTGAATCATGGAGACGGATAGGTTTCTGGACAAAGACTACTCGCAATGAAAACACAGCAAACACAACCTAGGGTAACAAACCAACAGGTTTACACAGGTTTACACAGACACCAAAGGAAATCTCTGCTAATATCTACCCAAGCCTGCAATACAAAATGCTTACAGAATTAACTCTAAAACAGGACACAGCGTTCAGGACACGTCTGAAACTTGTAAAGTCGTCAACATCAGTGACTGCAATTACACAAATGTGAAAAAGTAACATACAACAAACTGAAAACAGTTCAACCCTGCACGACTCTCACACTATATGCACCAACACAATCTTGAGTACATTCTTCAATTAATAGACTGTAGAAGAAGTGTAAAGGTTGATTTACTCTGACTGTAGTCTTTTGAAAACCTCCCATTTACATCCTGCGTTTTGAGCTCTTCTCCGGAGTGGGACTGCTCGTCCTCCAGTGTGAAATGTGAGCCTGCTCAGGAGGATCTTTCACACGTGAACTGGATATTCCAGGCAAAACACAAGGCTGGGTACGAACTGTGTCTAAGTGTCACTCACTGTACTTATGTGTGGCACATGCACATGAAGAAAGTCTTTGTGAAATACTCAATCTGATTAATTAATATAGAGTTTTAAAAGAATTGGGCTCTGTGTTGCACTGTAGCTGTTGACGGCTACAAACACATCAGCTCCGGCAGTGCAGAGTGAGGTTTTGTAACCGATGCTGTGACGCCACTTGGATCACTGGCGCTGTGACATTTAATCGCAGAGATAGAAGCTCCATCCCAGCACATGAGAAGAATTTGCTGACACTCTGCAAGCCGGCACTGTTCAAACCCCCAAACTTTGAACATCATTAACGACAAATTCCCAAGTAGCCATTAATGTGGTCAATGTACCTTTTCCATTCAATAAAAATCTATTGTGAAGAAACTGAACAGTTGACTTGACGGAAAGTGACTCACTTGCTAGTTTAGCTTGTAATCCTGACGGCCCAGGTTTGGAGCTTTCAGTCTTGGAGGATCCGGGAAGGGACAGTTTGGGTTTTGGCAGGTTGACTTTGGGGTTGAAGCGAGCTGGCCACTCAAACTTTGATGAGCTTGCAGCTTTGGCCTGCTCCTTGTCCCGTGTGCTGCGGCGTGGGGAGGGGCTGGACGCTGAGCGGGAGCGACGGGCCTTGGTCTGGTCTTTTCCCTGTTTGACTCGGGCGCCTTGCGTGGCGGCGCTGTTGGTGCCTGTGGCGGAGGAGGACGACGAAGTGGAGGCGGAGGAGGAGGAGTCTGTCACGTTGCTACACCCAGCTTTGGCTGAGGCGGCTGATTTAGACGCCAGCTTGGTGAGTTTTGCAGTTCTGCCCTCGGTACGATTGGGGAGGGACCCAGCGGTGCTACTAAGACCAGCCAGAGAGTCCACCTTCCTCCGTTTCTGTACTGATGAGGTCCCAGTGGCCACGCTCTTCTTACTCTGCCCTCGCCCCGTCGGCGCAGGAGCTTCTGAAGCAAGGGACCGCTTCTTGGACTTGGCTGGGGTTTTCTTGGTCTCTGAGGTATTGTCGCGGGATGGTGGGAGTGATTTGGGCTTCTTTGCTGGGGTGGGTCCAAAGGTGCTGATTTGGTCGGGAGCTTCACTTCTCTTCAACCCTCGTGTGCCTTCACTCTTGGACTGGTGGCCTGGTCGCTCTTGCTCGGATGTTCCTGCAGCCTCGGGCTCGTCTTGCAGCACAAATGAAGCCACGGACAGAGTGAGACCGCTTCTGTCAGGAAGCAACAGAAAACAATAATCAACACACAGCTGAAACTTGGAAAGTCATCAACACCAGTGACTGGAATTACGCAAATGTGAAAAAGTAAACTTTCATATTCATACAGACACTCACACACACACACACACACACCCACCCACACACGCTGTACAACTAGAAAATAGGGATACCTTCTTGAGCTGTGCCCTCTGGACTGGCCAGTGGCTGAGCTGGCTGTCGCTTTGGGAGCTTTAGAATTAGGTCTTCTACTTTCAGGAGGGGAATTTGCTTTATGTTTTACCTGCTCTGACTGCAACCTGTAAGGTTGGAAATTAAAGAGCAAGGAACAGTGTGGGTTTCAGTAATCAAGCCACATGAAAGAGTTGAGCAATCCCCCCAAATCACTTTGCTTGATGAAATCTACATATCCAGTGATCGTTAACACCTACAGAGAGGCACCATCAACAGCTTCAACCTACGTCCTCAACATTTGACAATGTTAAAGAACAATAGATAAGCTACTCTCTTGGTTATTGAGGTCAATATAATGTATGTTATAATTTCACTTTATCAGATGAACAGCCCTCCAAATGAACTCAGTACAACCTTAAGTCCACTAAGTAACAATTATATTACACTCATTTGAAGAAAAGCCTGAATAATGATTTTCCCCACATGCTCTAATGAACTGAAGGTTAGTTAATGCAGAAGTGGACTCACCTTTCCGTGACTGTGTGGTCTTGTGGCTGGGCTGCAGCAGTGTTCCTCTGTGAACGGCGCAGTGACCCCCCTGGATTGGAATTAGGCCGGTTGGACATTGGCACCTCTCTCCTGAAGGGACATACCCTTTCTAGACACTACCATTCACTGGAATCAAAGAGAAGCGGCGCAAAGAAGAGTTAGGACCAAATGCAAAAGTAAGCTTGTTGTTGTCCATAAGGAGATGATTGTCCACAGGTTCAAACGGCATCCTAAGATAAACTTTACATGATCAAGCACAAACTGATTCATCTACTAAACAGATATTAGTTTATCATTTTTAACATACAATTGGTTAGAAATGTGTCTCTAAGTTTACAACAAGAAAAAGCAAAACAGATTCCACATACCAAAGAAAACAAAGTTAAACAACCCCAAAATATAACATTACCTTTACATGCCTAAAAATCTTTAAAATCAGCATATAATCTTGACTAAACAATCAGGTCTGACCAGGCTGGTGACAAAACGGAGAGGAATACAGGGGATGGCGTCAGCTTTATGCAACTAGTGAATTAGTGACATTAGCAATTAGTGATGTGGTGAAAACTCATTAAAACAGCCTGGTTTAATAATTTATTACACAAGACCAATATATTGCAATCTCGACACTTCACGTTGTGAACACAATAACTATCACCGATTGGCTGATCTGATCATGGTTTAAAAGGCGATATCGTGAATATTGATGACAAAAATACGCCACACTTGTCCAGCTCACAGGGCCATGTTAGGCCTGCACTGACAGTACATCCTCGTCTTTGTTATTCGTCTGTCCTGACAACTGGTGCATCACACTCAGTGTATGATGCGAGCTGTTAGGCACATCCAGTACCGATCGGCTACAAACGGTCGCAGATATGTTTGTTTTTCTCCACAGCACAACGACACACGGCCACGACTGGATCTAATTTTGTTGCCCCTGGTTTGGAGAGGCCTGTTTTTCTGACGTAGTTGTCTACCACCACAGACCGACGTTAGCATGTTTAGCTACTCCTAGCTAGCCCCGTGCATTTTGACAGTAGCCCAGTCACGAACGTAGCTTCATTGAATACTGACACAACTTAAATACGAACCTTGTAGCCGCTGTATATGGAAGCTAATGGTGACAAAACGCAGTTTCAGAGGATAGTAATGCTGAACGCGAGCGAATGTAGCAATAGCTCCATGGAAATGCGTAGTTGGCGTACCGGTGTGTCAACCTATTTAGCGAGGTAGCAACAAAACCAACGCCAAATTCACATAGCGTACAAACCCTCACAATCAGGCGATGTGGTACAAAATGGCAAATACGGCCTCCTAACTGGCAAGCAAACGATCACTTGTGATTAGTTAGATATCGAAAAAGGCATCATCGACCGGACCCGTCTTAAATGAAAACTAGCAACCGACCAGTAAAACCAGCTACTGGTTAACTGTGTCCTGACTGCCATGAAAATCTGGAATGTGTCTGGCTGACAGTCTGGGTCTTAAAAATATACGTACATGTTTCGCACGCAAGTTAGCTCACCTCACTAATATATGCTGTGTGATAGGCCGCTCGAGTCCGAAATACACAGCTGTCAAGTCGGCAGGTACCGACGCAAACACGACAGCTCTCTTAGCAACTGTCAACGCGAACCTTGGTGGACCAAAGTACAGCTAACCTAACGTTAACGAACCGTGAGGATCAATGTTTTCTAAGCTCACTTCAGGCCAAATGCCTGCCTCTCACTCAAGCGCTAGCCAGCGATTTAGCTTCCGAGTTCCGAGCGGAACAAGTTAACGACTAACAAACCTTCGCATAAAACACACGGCCAACGCTTCTACATTAATAAAAAAAGATGCCGAATAAACCTTAATATCCTCTATACGGTGACTATCGAAGTCAAACGTAGAGAAACGGAGCAAGTCAATTATTAGCAAGCTAAGTGCTAGTTTAGCCAAGTTAGACTGCGAACGGCTCTCCAATGACCGCAAACACTTAAGCTGACAAAAATAAACACATTGTCGATATCCGTACGAGTGGCCGAATCTTGTTCTTACTGATGGAAAGAGTTGTCCGGCTGTCGGCAAAACCACTGACCGTACCAACAAGGAATTAGCTGCCGCAGGACAAGTCACGCAGCTGACGTTAAATCAAACAAGAGCGTTATAGCTATTACCAGCTAACCTTGGCATGCGAGCTAATTGCCACTAGCCAGCCTTGTTGTCGCTGGCTAAAAGCTTTGCCAGCTCGGCAGGATGTAACAAGCCATCCACCTTTTCTTTCCACTTACTCACTCGGCGTCTTTAATGCTATTTTTTGGTCAAATACAGCCAACGTTTTATCAATTTGTTTAGCTAGCCGCTAGCCTGTTAACGCTAGCTAGCAGGAGAAAAAAAAGAAATGGCCTCTGATACCTTTTAGACACAAAAAACAGGAAAGCAGCAACGGGATTCGAGAAGATTTTCGACACATACAATCACAATTCCTCGGATATATTTCGACACTGATTAACTCCGACACTATAATAGACAGTTGGCTGAGATGTCAGTGAACATTTCTAAGATTTGGCATAATATTTGTTACCTATTTGTTCCAGTGTTGTAGTTGTAACAGACAGTGCACCAGCTCCTCTTTTCTCTCTCTAAACCCTGCTAGTTTCACATCAGCTGAGGGGCCTATAACTGCAATATACATCCGCGTGATTCATCCGCTGGGGGACTACTTTGTTTCGTTTTTGTTTTTTGTTTTCGTTTATGCATCAGCTTGTTTTTTTATTTTTTTGATCCTTTTTTGAGCCAGAGGGAGCTATGGCAAGGGTTCGTTTCTCGGCGTTGTGCACAAATTTTGTCGTACAAATAGACCAAAAAAACGTTTCTGGCAAACGCAGACAATCGCCGCAGCACTGAAATCATTGGTAAGGTTGGCTTGTCACAAATTATTAAATATCAATCCGCTGGGTCGCGACCCCCCC
>OMNM01064183.1:21205-37002 GCA_900302745.1 Parablennius parvicornis | reverse complement strand
AAAACCAGAGTCAGATGATGGGAGGAGGAGGAGGATCAAGCAAATAAACCCTCCTGTAACGTGTGCAAAACAAGTGTTGTACTTCTGGTTACCATATCCTGGCCTAAGCACTACTACACACTCAGTCTCGTTTGAAATCTAGTAAGTCTGTGTGTGTATGTGTGTGTCTGTAAGGGCATCTGCGATCCTTCACCTGAAACCTGCACAAGCAAGCACCAGTAACCAAAGACAAAGGTATGCACAGCTTTTTCTTCTATTCTCAGGCACCTTCATGAATCAGAAACATGTGGTCTATTAAGTGTTAATAGTTACACTGTTGCATCGTTGTTTTGATGTTGCTTCTACACGTCACACAAGGATGAAGATGGGATTCACAAATCCTTTGTGATGTTAACGCACCAAAAGGACAACACAGGCAAAGTCGGTCTATTATAAACGTTTCCCTAAATACGATCTATTCCTCTGCCAATATGTTAGCTGGGTCAGAGCGATCCGACATGCGGCCTCCACTGGTAGGTACCTTGGCCTATTATTAGCCTCTTATACAGCCTTCTCAGCTGAGTCTGGTCAGGGAGGAAAAATATTCATTACGTAACAATAAAGGATCTGTCTCCCAGACTCACTTCCTGAATACCACAGGCAGCAACTAGGCCTCATACTGTGGCAGAGCGGAAGCCTCATCCGTTTGTTTGTTGGAGCACCGTAGAAGCAGTTCCGCTTGTTTTCTGCTTGTCCCTGTGTTCCACTCATTCAGCACACCACCCCTCCTTCGCAGCTCCTCTTTGTGGGTCAGTGATGCGGCGAGAGTGACGCAGCAGTGGCAGCAGCCTCCAGAAGTCAACTATGCTCAGCAGGAAGGAGGGAACCTCTGCCAGGACCAGAGTCCAAAGACAGCGGTGAAGAAGGACGATGATGCCGGCCTAAACTTAGGTCCAAAGGAAGAATGGGAGCCGGGTTGTCGCTCTCCTCGCCTCCTTCTAAACAAACACCAAAAAAGACGTCCAGAGCGGAAGAGGCAGGGACACCAGCACCTTCAGCAGAGACATTTTGGTAGGCGACTCTCTGTATAAGTGCTTCTTATGGCTAGCTGCATAAATGCTCCCAGAGAGGAGTGTTTTTGTGCGCTAAGTGTGTGAATGCTTGGAGAATGAGGATGAGGCCTACTCAGCCTGGTACTGCAGTCTTTGGCTCCCTGCTGATGATCGTCCCTCCAGGCCGCAGCCGAGCTCACTGAGCATCAGAGGCACAGAGGCCTGTGTACTCTGTCATGTGGTTTCCAACACTTCCTAGCTGTGACATTGAGTGCAGCATACAGAATATTCAGCGCATGCCACTAGCCAGGAGTATTAGCTATGCTTTCTGTAAGAGAAATGAATTTGAGATCAGTGTTTAAATGTGACTGTGAAACCACAACAGTGCCAAAGTATAGGAAGATTATTTGATACTTAAAAAAAAAATCTTATTTCAATTATCCAAGGAAATTATAAGATGTTTTATGAAAACATCCTGATGCAGGGCATTACAAAAAAATGTTTTAAGTGTGGTAAAGATTGAAATAACAACAGTGCATAGTCACGTCTGCAGTTCTCAGACAATGTCCTGTTGTTAGAGTCTGCAGTATAATTCAGGAGAAACAAGTTTAGCTCAGTATTTTTACATGAAATGCCTATCAATCCTGTTAGTGGAAAAACTTTCACAATACAAACTGCAATTTCTCTGAAAAATAATCAAAAATGTGTTCATCTCTGATTTAGATTAAGCTTTGAATAAAACCTGAAACATTGCATTATTGAAAGAGCAGCTTCAATCTCTGTCTTTCCACACAAGAGAAGGTAGGTTTTATTTATTGATTCGACTATGTCTCATGTGTGTCTTTACTGTGAATTTGAGAACCACAAGGGCACAAACCAGCCCAATTAGCAGGTGGCTGCTATGAATGAACAGAGTTGAAAATAGAATGAACGAGGAAGAAAATAGAATTCTCAAAAGTTACAATTCTTAAAAAACTAAGTTTGGACATAACTCAGTCTTTTGACATATTTGAAGAATATAGGAGTGCAAAACCTTTCACGCTATTATACAAGAAGCATATAGGCTCATAATGCCAGCTCATAATGATTTTAAAGATTAGTCTTTAAATGTTAAATTTAAAATAATATGGGTTTTTACGGACACACTGACCATATCACTTCATGTTGCTCCTCTGTTCAACCTTTAGCTCTCTGTAAATGGAGGGCAGAGTTATTTATGAATCAGATTGTGCAGCAGATTGTACAACACTTGTGTACATCAGCAGGTGGCGTAAACATACCTGTCTCCTCAAAAATATGGCAGCATCTTTTGCAAGAGCAACATTTGAAATTAGTTATTAGTCCACTATCTGTCTATCCATGCTTCCTGCTTTGTCATTTGTGATTGCAGTGGAAGAGGCCCAGATATCATTGTCCCCAATAACTTCCTTTCTTGCTCTTCTGAAGGGAACCCAAGATGCTTTCTTTCAACAAGAGGTATAATGAAATGGTGACTATTCTGCATTGAGAGGAGTCAGTCAAGTTTTTCGGTGATACTCCCTGATGAGAATGCTCATTGGTCACCTCTTATCAGAGGTTTACCAAGCACAACTGACTGGAAGAAAGGCCCAGGGTTGGCCAAGGATGCTGTATAAAGATTATTATTATTATTATTGTTGTTTATTCAGTCTTGATTTGGTGTGAACCCTGTCATTTGATTCTGTGTCGTATATAACATTGTACTTGTATTGAAGTGTGATTTTTAAATTCATTATTTAAATTCACTACAATGTGTAATATGAAGTAACTAAAATCATTGTCATTATTGTTATAGTTTCAGAAGATGTACAAGATCTCTACATTACAAGAGGAATCCAAATGATCTCTACCAATAATCAAAACAATACATTGGAAGCGCAGATCTTCACAAACGCCACATTTGTTTGCGGAACCAAGTTAGCATCACTAGTATGATAGTCGTTAGCTCATATCAATGCTAACTAGGTAGCTACATCACTGTGTGGAACAGTGAGCAAGGAGCATCTCCATGGCTGCAGACACTGATCTCTTTTAATCTCCTCTGTAAGGTGCCTCGCTCCTCTGCTTTGAATGGGAAGTTTGTTTCACAAACATTTTTTTTTGTGATTTATTTGCAAACGCTTAGCTGTTGAAGTCCCCAAATCTAATTGATTGGTCCTTGGATGATGAGAAATTATTCCTGACCATCATGCAATTCGGGCGAGTAGTTTTTGCAAAAAACTGGTAAAATTCATACATATAAACCAATAAATAAATAGGCACAGAAGAAAACATAACCTTCTCAGGCAATTTGTTGGTTGCCAAACTTTCATTGGTGAAGGTTGAAAAAAATTCCTAGATATTGTTTTACTATGGCTAAAAGTTTACTCAATCAATAGCTGTCATGGCAGAGGATTATCCAAGTATAAACAAATCTCAAATTTGTCGCAGCAAATCTACATAAATTGGGAAATTTCTTGGAAGATGTAAACATTTTGACAAAGAATGAAAAACTGAAAAAACTGTGAGGATAGAATCTACTTGCCATGCCACCTGCTAACTGTGCTGTGACGAGAGGCCAAAAGCCTTTTCTTGTCTGGATGGTCATCTGAGGTGTATTGATGGGTTGGACAGTGTAATGTGTATCACCGCTGTCAGCACTGACTGTAAAACCCTGCGCCTGTGGTTAGGAGTGTATTCATAACGCAGCTAATTGGTATATACTGAACACAGAAACTAAAATTTCCAAAGTTGCGGTGAGCGTATCTTACAAGAAAACTCTTCAAACTCATATTAAGGGTCACATTTTCATCCTGCAGGGCAATGGGTACGTGCATGCGTAAAGACACAGCACCTGCAAATTTTTTCTATTTTTTGAAGTCAGCAATACCATTGAATCCGAGAGTTCTGAGGCGAGTTTGAAGTGGCTAGTCTGAATGGGGAGAAGACAGTCATATGACTCCACACTCAGTTGTGTAAATAAAACAGTTGCTTCCGTCCTCGGAGGCTGGTGAGAGGCTCACAGAGCCATGTCGTGTTTAGCTACCTCCCCTCCCCCTCGTCTGCAGTGCTGACGCATCTGCTGCTTTTGCATCAATCAGCAGCCTCTATATAGGTATACCCGGAGTCTTGCTCTTCCTCTCGGCTTCACATTCGGTTTGCATGCTTGCTACAAACACAAGACATGACAAAGATCAACATCTGTCCTTTGACTGACGTGTTACACAAGAGGACAGTAGTCAGTGCCATCTTCTCTCATATTCTGCATTACCTAACCACAGTGACTGCGTAAGCACCGACCGAAAGCAGAGACTGTGTGCGCGAGCATTAAACAGATGGTGGAGTGTTATGCATTCAAGGTGCATCTTCCTTCAGCAAGCCCGAGATAATTATGTTTCATGCTAAAGACATTTTGCTTTTTGATCATACATCGAGCAGCAACGCAATCTGACTGATTTAATACAGCGTCTGCTGTACGACAGAGGACCCCTCAGTTTGCGCTGCTAATAGCAAAGCAGCTGAGCGTTTTCTCCGGAATCGAGTGCAGAGCTGGTGTGTGATGTAGCACCCTGCATCTCTCCACTCTTCTTACAGCCCTCTGCCATGCTTGATAAAAGTTGCAGTTTCCTGCTCAGTGGCTCCAGATCGAAAGCTTCAGTCGGCCAGCTAGCACAAAGGCAGACCCACACTCGGGTTTAGCTGCATGCTGTAGCAGCCGTGAATTATTCCTATAGCTGTGGTAGGACAGAGGAGGGCAGGGCAGATCTAGCCTGGGACCAGGGCTGCATGGATCGAGGCGAAGGACGTTGGTGCTGGAGTCATCTGCACACAGAGAGGGAGGGAGAGGAAGAAAGACGTCAGAAAAAGCTCCGCTTCTGATAACACCACTGTGCAGCGAGCATCATAGAAAAAAAAAACTACTTTCGCCTTGCTCTCCCGAAACTGTTTTTAAACATATAGAAGGGCGTGTAGAGCTGTAGAAAAGGGATACTGCATGACATTGTTTCCTGTTCGCCCTGCATCATTTTTCTCTGATTTACTAAGGTATGTTTTGCATGGTTTCCCACAATTACTAACTTGTGTTATGCGGAAGTACGGTTTGCAGAGATGCGTGAAGTGGATTTTGCTTTGACATTTCGCTCTTTGTTTGACAATAGTCTGTAAGCTGCACTGTCATTTCTTGTCTTGTGGTTTGTTGAGTGGGGATTTTTACTTTATCTATGAAAAAAAAAAATCACACTGGCTTTGAAGATGAACTAAGGTTGGGTGTGGCAAATTCATGAGCACTGATGACAAATTCAAAATTTCCGCTCAGCATGTTGTGCCAATAAGCCACAACGATTGATTCAAACTGAGAAAAATCATCTTTATATTGTGTGAAAGCAGCCTAGAAGAAAGGGTAAAACTATGATGCAAACGCAATAAACTTAGTTATTAGTATATAATGTGTGGAGCCTCTACATGCACTTATGATATGATAGACGAGTAAGTCCATTTCCTTCTGCAGACAAAGACCCCTGGACGACTCCACATACACAAAGTATACTGAACGGAGACAAAGGCAAACCTCGGCTGCTCTGCAGGCTGCTGTGTGTTGCAGGTTCTCAGACAGGGCAGGATGCTTGTGAGAGAGAAGGGACCGAATACCCGGATGGCTAATACCGTGAATTGCCATCCAGCTGAATCCCAATAAGTGCTGCGCCATAGCATGTTGCCATGACAACGGAGGCCTGTCTGAGAAAGAAGGCAGGAGGGCGGTTGTGTTTCATTAGTCTGCGTGGCTTTCAAAGCATGGCAGCCATATTGTATTTGTTGTACAAACATATAACTGTTAATATTTTTTTTTTTTTTTTAACAAAACAAAGAATTACATTATTGATAAATTATTAGCAACTGCTTCAAATAAGCAACACTGTACTTATACAAAAAACACATCTAAATATTTGGCATGAAGTTATTATTGCAACAAAACTATAGACAACTAAAAATAACATGATAGTTTTGATTTTTGAAAGTAATTTGGACAGACCAAATATCATATAGAGCCAAAGAAATAATCTTCTGTTTCCAGCAGGACGCACATGCAGAGCATAAACTGCTTTCCAACAGAGAGACAGACTTAGCAGTGCTGCTTCCAAAGTAGCAGTTCACAGAGGAAGACAACTGTCTCATGCTAAGCTGTACGGTCATTGCATGAGTTTTGGCGCAGCCATATGCTGAGGATAAAAAGTGGTAGTTACTTAAAGAATGAGTGGGACATTAAAAATGCATTAATGCGGATGTTATTATTCACCTCATAAAAGAATAATATGCGTGTGTCTGCCAGCATGCTGTGTAAAATATGTAAAATTACTCAGTAACGACAAATAATATACTGTCAGACCTAATGAACTTTAACTTCCTCTAAAGTTATTGGATCACTTTTGGTCACACTGCATAATCAAACACATGTATAAATGCTGATGTGTCATGATACAAATAGTGTGTAAACTATGAACCAATGAAAAATCTGCTTTGATTGTTTGATCAGTAAGTGTTGTATTCCAGAGTGTGGTGGTCTTTAATTTTTAATAATCAGAATATTATCTACATAAATTAAAATCTCATTACCACATCAACAAGACATGTTCAACTGTTTCTGCTGTTATTAACATCAATTAGGTTGTATATGACATTACGTCCCTGTTTTCATAATTGCAATTTCCTTCATCCAACTTCAAATAATGGTGGCATATGGTTAGTTGACAGGAACTGTCGGTGACACAAGTGACAAGATGTTTGGTTCATCATAGCACAATTATCTACATGTCATGTTTTCCTCACTACATGCAGAATAAGCCTCTCGTGGGAACTGTGCAACCAGCCAAAGTATCACACATCGATTACCACTAGATATAATTTAAAACAGGGGAAACTGATTGAAACCTCCTCCACAGCTTTTAGAAAAACCTAATCCCCTTGTGATTCAGTTCTGGGCTCAACCACTTATCAATTGAATATCATTTTTGAAAGGTCATTTCAAAGTAGAAAAACAAAAGTGAATCCTATGGAGTATAAATTAGGAAAAAATAAAAAGAGCTGGTAAGTACAATATATTTTCTGTGAAGTCTGCAGGCAGACGTGATGGATTTGTTTGTGGGTTATCACTGTCTTACTGAAACATATAAGAGCGATTTTGGCTAGATGAGAAATGTGTTGTTTTAAAACTTCAATGTACTTTTCAGCATTGACATAGGCTGTGCAGACATATGTAAGATATCTGTGTACCACCGTATAGGCATTATTAGAACTATCCCATGATAAAGCCTTAAAATGCATTTGTGGATTGCTAAAAACAACCTTTCACAGTAGTTTCCAGTACGTGATCATGTTTGCTTTAATGCTTAAAGAATGTCAATATCATAAACCCTCCTATGGCCTTGTCTTTTGTCCACAAAGATTTTTAATTTCAGAAATTTGGCTAACACAATGCAGTTTAGTAGGATTTTTCTTCTTTCACGTTTTAAATGTTAAAATGTAAAAAAATGGGCCGCACAGTGTGTAGGAGTTACCATTGTTGCGACTTAGCGAGAAGTTCCACAGCTGAAGTCCAGGTTAAGCTTGCGGCCTTTTATGTGTGCAGTGTGCGTGTTCTTCATGTACGTGTGTGGCGTTTCTCTAGGTTACATTGTATGAGTGTGTGAGTGCGTATCATTGTCTTTCGATGTTTGTGATGGACCGATGACTTGTCTCCATGTTGTACCCTGTATTTGCCCATTGTCAGAAGATTAATTGACTAATGAATGTAAAACAATTTTTAGACTGTTTTGGCAGTTTGGTGAACTTCTGTCTATTTTTACATGTAGGAGATACAGACTGTAAAATTCTCTTTTAAACCTAACCACTTTACTGACCTGTTGCCAATTAGTTTAACTAGTAGCAAAATGCCCCTTTGGCTGTTTTAGTCACAAACATTAACATTTCAGGCCTTTTATTGCCCCTGTCTCAACTATTTTGGGCTGAATTACTCTTGTCGGCTTTTAAATGAGCTTAAAATTGGAAAACGTCTAATTTCACCATTGTACGCACCAATGTGAAAAAATGTTTATGAAAATTACACTGCATCCTGGTTTTATTTACGTCCCACACAGTGTTGCAAACTTTTTGGAATTAGAGTTGTATAATCACAATAATTACAGTGCATGTGTATGCCATTAGCAAAGTTTTGACAGTTTTGAGTCACATTGTGGAGTGAAAAGACACTATTTGCGGTATTTCTATGTATCTGTAGGAGTCATTCATGTTTGAAGTTTTTCCAGTGAGGACTAACATTTCGGAAGCTAGTGTCATGCTCAACAAACACAGACTATAGTTTTAATAAGCAATAATAAGTGGAATATTAGTTACCAGCTAAAATATGAGATAAGATCCGTTCCTACATGAGTAGGTTCAATGATCCAATTATTCCCTCAATTGAAGCCCTGCCAAGTAGACAATCTTTTGAAATCTCTCATATAGTCTTTAGCATTCATTGATAAAATTTATCTGCACAAAAAGAAACCCCAAGAATAATAAAGCAACACTTGACACTTCCCATTGAATAAGTCAAGAACAAATTAAGTGATTTCATTCCATAGTCCAAAGACTCTACAATGATGTGGGGGTTTTTTAATTCCAGAGTTTGTATCAGGGTGGTGTTGTTTTCGTTTTTTTGTGTTTTTTTTGTATGCTGGCACCTAGTAACAAGGATTGTGATAGAGAATATGATGGCTTAAGCCACCAGACTGTTGATGCTGGGGTTCATCTGTCAGAGCATTACTGCCATCTAGCGTTAAAAAATAGGAAGAGCTAAAAATCCTTTCAAATATGAAATGTACACACCTTTTTTCAAAATGGATTGTATGGAGAAAATTAACTGTGATTGCTAATGTAACTGTTTGTTTTTTGTTTTTTTTTTAGATGACTGTGGTGTCCCCGTGCACTCAGAACCTGATGGATAGCACTCACCCACAAACTGTGCTTAGCAGGCTCAATGAGCAGCGCTCTCAAGGCCTCTTCTGTGATGTTACCATTGTGGTGGAGGATGTGAAATTTCGGGCCCACAAGAACATTCTGGCAGCCTGCAGTGGGTACTTCAGAAATGCTCTGACCACTTCTGAGACATGGAGCTCTGGCCAAGTGCTGGAGCTGATGGACCTGAAGTCTGAAGTGTTTGCCACCATCCTTAATTTTATATACTGCTCAAAGGTAACATCCCCTGGGGCAGAGGACACAGTTGGGCTGGTCGCGGCTGGAAAAAGACTTGGAATTCCTTTTTTAGAGAAGCTTGCAGAACATGAGAAGCAGGAGAAAATCGTTAAATCAAAAGACTGCTACACAGCCCCAGTATCCAAAAATACAAAGAAAGAAGTTCCCAGACTCGAGGAGATTGACAGCGCCAGAGGGCCACGCATCACCAACGCCTTCTCTATCACCGAGGTGTGTCCGGGGAGCAACCCCTTCACTCCCCTTGTTCAAACCAATGGAGAAAGGCAGTCACCAGACGCAGGACAGCTTCCATCAAATTGTCCTACGACCTCCTTCAATGGGAGCAATGAGCAGAGTCACGCCCTCTCAGAACACTCATATGCAGTAAGCAAATCCACTGAGGACAAAGACACTAGTCAGTGGGACAGCAAAACGTTCTGTAAACCAGTTGTATCACCGCCAAAGCAACTCATTTACAGGAACGTAGGTCCCTTAAAAAAACGCCACCGGCTGACAGGCATTTTGGGTCGAAGTGTACTTCCAACACCAGCTGAAATACAAAAAGATGAACCAAATGCAAAAGCTCCCACATTAACTGACAATGTCGCTGCAGGACCTGCTGCTGTCACAACACCGCCACCACTATTTTCAGAGGCAGAAGCAGAAAAAGGCCCAGACACACAAAGAACGACTGCCACTGACAATGCTCAGATGGAGTTGGGTCCCCCGACTCTTTCCCCTCACACAGAAGACAGCATTTCTATCTACAGCTGTGAGCACTGTCCAGAGATCTTCACAAATAACGCTCTTCTCACCATTCACTCAGAGGTACATAAAAAACGTTTTATTAGCCATTTATTTTGCAAGTTTTGCCACAGAAAGTTCATACACCTGAAAAGGCTGCGTAACCATGAGCAGATCTGTCCCAAGGCCGGGAGAGGCCCACCAAAACTGGATCCCGGGGATTCGTCATCCAAAGAGACAGACCACGCTAAAGATGAGGAGTCGGACAAGGAAGGTGTCGATAGTCAACTTCCTTCCCCCAATCAATCGAGTCCTTTCGCAGCAGAGCACCTTCAAGAAGACCTGTCAGAGTTTCCACAGGAAGAGAAAGCTGTGAGGCCTTATGGTACCCAAAGGAGGTACAACTGCAGTATGTGTAAACGGGTCTATGTCACCCTATCCAGTCTGAAACGACATGAGAATGTACACTCCTGGCAGAGGGCCTATCCCTGTCATTATTGTAATAAAGTATTTGCTTTAGCGGAGTATCGCACAAAGCATGAAATTTGGCACACAGGTGAACGGCGCTATCAGTGCATTTTCTGCCTGGAAACGTTCATGACATACTATATCTTGAAAAACCATCAGAAGTCCTTCCACGGCATTGATCCCAGTCTGGCAGTTAAGAAAAAGTCTGCCAATGGTGGCCTGAAAGCCAGTGTTTATCCCATTAAGCTCTACAGGCTTCTGCCCATGAAATTTAGAAAGAGACAATATAAGACTTACAGTCAGACATATTCTGAGAGTGTCGAAAGACCTGACCAGTCCTCACTTGGCAGCAGCTCTCTTATTCCTCCATTTGAAGACAATAGTCTGATAAGTCACCCCGATACTACTTCATTCCCTCTGACATTTATGGCAACAACGAAGACCGTCTCACCTGTCATGCCTCGCATCAGCTTTGACAAGCCATGTGACCAAGATATGGACCAACAACTGAACAGTGCAGGGGAAATTCGTGGAGGCAAAAGAAGAGAGGCTGAGAGAGGAGATCCAGCCTTCATTAGCTGTGAAAGCAATTTTTCTTTGCGATCCAACACAGAATCTAAAAAGGGTTACAACGATGATCCACCATTGTTAATCAACCCACAGCAAATCAGTCACGGCATGCCATTCTTAAACTCCTTGAGCACTGTTACAAAGTTAGGTGAGCTATCAGCTTCTGCGAAAAGAGTGGAGGACATGACAAAAGAGATACTTCAAACAAGCACAGAGAGTCTGCTGCGCGAAAAAACAGTAGGGGCAAAAACAGAAACATATATTGCCAAACCTGCATGCCCTGGTCCATCTGTGGACAGTGACGCCATGCCACTCTGTCAGATAACAGTGAAGATTGGAAATGAGGCCATCATCCGCCGTCAAATCAAAGGATCTAACCTCTTCCCCAGAAAGAAAAAGAGAAGTAAAGAAGTGAGTGAGGAGCAGAGCCCACGTCGGTGCCATCAAACAAGTGAGGAATCAGAGACTCCCAGACGTCGCTTCAGAACAGAAGCCGCTGCTAGTACAGAAGCAGAAATGCACGAAGATCACAATGAGTGTGACACAGCTGATAAGCTTTGGCGACCCTACTATTCTTACAAAGCTAAAAAGAAAAGAAAGAAGCTCAGGTATAAGCACAGGAAAGCTTTGCTTCATCGTTATCTTGAAGCATCAGGAGACAGAAGCGCTGCCAGCGAGGCCCACCCTGACAGAAGTAGTCGGCTGACCTACGAGAGCGTCTCGGGTGGAAGTATGGGCATGAAACATAGTCTCAGTAGAAACTGTAGCCCGAGGGCGACGTACAACTGTGACATCTGCGACAGCTCCTTTATCACAGAGACAGGTCTGAAAGCGCATGTCATTGGTTCTCACCCATGTTTCTGCCGGACCTGTGGCAAACAAGGTCCGCCAGGTGAGGCACCTGCCAGCGGCGATTACATCTGCAGCAACTGCATGGAAAATGGCTCCTGCTTTGACAACACGCCCCGCAGCCCTAACCCTGAAAAGAAGTACCGCTGCTCCTTCTGCCCCCAGCGCTTTCTCTACCTCGCCACCAAGAGAAGCCATGAGAAAAAACACCAGGAGACAAATGAGGAAGGTTACATTTATGAGGACTTCACATCGGGTTCGAAATACTCTGCACACCTCAGTGAGGACGGGAAACAAGGAACCATCAAAACAGAAGAAGCTGACAATCAAGGTGTCACTGACATAAAATGCGAAATGCCTGATGAAGGACTTTTCTCTGTTGATAAGAATAAGCCTAAACCCGAGGACACCACTGACTTTGTACCTTTGAATGCCTTCAAAGATGTGTCATATTCCAGTATTAAAAGTCCACGATCGCCCAGTATTGACCCTTTGTTTTCGCTGACCCCCTCAAAAATGAAGCATAAAATAGTGAAACAGAGGCTCAATGCACAGCAGCCTCTGCATTTCATTTCAAAAAAGCAGGCGGCCTGTGACAGAGACAGAGAAAAAGATACTTTGATGGGACCAAGAACGAACAGTCATAGCACTCGTGAAAAGTCCTGTAAACCCTTTGGACAAAATGACTCTGAGTCCACAGGTCCCCACATTTCTGTACACAAGCCAGAGAAATGGATGTGCAAAGAGGAACCACTTTTCTAAAGATTCTCCAGATAAATGCAACTGACAAGAAGCAAAAAAAAAAAGAAAAAAAATCAAAACAAAACAAAAGTTTGAATTTCTATATGGATTCAAGTTGCTACTCTGGTGATGAAATGTATGATTTGCAAAGTTGTATTTTCCATTAAATTCAATAAAGTGTTTCAAAAGGACACTAACCATAAAGACATAATGTCAATATAGGCTGCAACATCATTCCTCTTAAACCAAGCCACTCAGTAATTCTTTCCACCTTTGTCTAGTTTTTTTTAATCACAATAAGATGACACATGCTGTACTTTGTCTAATGTCTATGCATGTAAAGCAGACTCGTTGACATGACTTTAACCTCAAGAAAAGACATGCAGCCTCTTCAAAAGGTGTGCAATATCAGACCAGCATTGGTAATGTGCTGGACAGTTGAAAAGCTTCCTAATGTGGTTACGTCTTCACTTTTTTTTTAGACATGCTGTAGGTGTGAGAAAATCAATATAAATGATGAATTTTCCCTTTTAGTTAACTGGGAATGGTAAGTTGCACTTTATAGGTAGACTATGCTTATTAGTTCATTTAATACTTTGAGAATTATGTTTCAATTATAAGCACCATTGATATGACTAATTTCTAATTAACATATGGCACCATTCAGAATAAAGTTACTACTTTTGTGTGTTTATTATGTATAAAACATGTACGGCTATTTAAATAAATATTGTTCATATTCTACGCAGCCTCACCCTGTCTTCTGTCGGCCTCAAGTGCAAAGTACAATACACAGTAGCCACCAAGCGACATGTCATACGGGCATGTCGTGAACCTCTGATAGTGACACAAATACCTTCAGGTTTAAGTGTAAACAAGAGGCTAAGATAAACACTTTAAAAGAGTTACTGGTACAGTATGACAAATAGACGGTTGAATATAAAGCCACCTGGTGGTCATAGGCTCCTCCTCGTCCTCTGGGGAACTGCAGCCCATCTGAGAAGTCCATTCCTTCATTCTTGCACACAAACTGCATCTGTACTTAAGAGTCAGGCCTCAAGAAGTGATTTCCAGATGTTTCTAAATCTTTTTTTTTTTTAACTTAGGGCCTATGGTGTAAAGGTTGGGTGAACTATTTTAGGTATTATATGCATAATCTTTCCCCATACTGCTGTAAAATATAATTCACAAGGTTGAATATGTATGGAAAACAGAAGTAGATGATTGAAATAATAATATGGATCCCATTCTCGAGCAAACCCAAGTACCCTTGTTTTCTTTTAATCAATGATATCTAAACAATCGTAGCGCATTTCAGTCAGTAAGAAGCTATTGACACCAACATTATTCTCAATATGTTTTCTGGGCATTGTAAATTTATAAGCTATACTTTCTGTTTAATTAAGGTTTTTAACGACAATTTGAAATAGCCCATAATTATAGAAAAACTAGAAATGATCTGTAGAACACAAATATTTCATATAATAACCTTGATTTCATCAAATCTTTGTAGCAACATCAGAGGAGAGTTTCATGTTCACATCCAAGACACTCAAGTCATCTGCTCATCCCATAAATGCTGAAGAAGTGAACTAACCAAAAAGCATTGTTACTAAAGTTGTATTCTTGCCAAACACATTTTTCCAACTTTTTGTTCCTAGTGTAGATGTGTGGCATTGTGTGTGATACATTGCACAATAGCAAGAAACAAAGACAATGTCAACAAAATGGCCTTTTTTTGCATACCTGACTTCACCTCAGGATCTCTGTCATTGAAGAAGATTGGATGTATGGAAAAAAAACATGATTTAGTTGAAAAATGGTAAAACTCATCATATAAAAGTAGACTTAAAATAAATCCAAGAATTTTACATTTGGGTGATGGTGCTCTCTGAGATTGTAACCAATTACATTTAATTGATGTAATAATTCTATATGTAATCTAATTCACTTTTTAATTAATCATTGTCCAAATATAAGCTGTAGTAACCTTTCTCTTTATTCCCCATACACATTTGACCAGAACCATGGTGCAGGAGATGTAACTGTTGCTTCTTTTGAATGCAACTTTAATATATTGCAATGGTAGCCTACTGATAAACTGCACAGTTGAACCACCCTGTGATTGGATGTTACCAATAAAGTTACACAAACATTAAAACCACTGGAGACTTTGTCCGTGTAATGTTGTTCACAACATACAATGTAAAACGTTTCCAGCGCTTATAGTTATACATCTTAACAGTGATAACTGCGTAAATATTCATTAGATCAGATCTTAGGAAATGTACTTTTCTATGCTTTTAGTTCTGACACTTTCAGATTTTCAATACTTTTAAAGGACCTAATAGTGGGATATTAAATGAGAAATATGTGAAAATGTGATTAATTTATGTGGGAAGAGGGAGTTTCTTATGCAGCTGTAACAATGTGTGCACTAGGACTAACCGATGATCAACTTGTGGATCACGTGCTCCACTTAACTAGCAGACTTCTAATCTGACTGTAAAATATACATACATATATATATATGTATGTATAAGTAATAAAATAAAAATAATTGAGACGTTTGGGTGTATTTCTGTAAAGTGCTGGATGTCTCTCTGCTGTCTCCCCGGCAGTCTGCCTGCTCTCCGCGGGGTTTACTCACTCTGTCCGCGGCTCCACGAGTCAAAGTACGAGTTCACTGCCGGCGGTGCAGTTGCATAATGAGCGGCAGAAGCACCGAGAGCTTAAAGCCCCTTTAAACTCCTGCCACCTACACGCTGCGGTGCGAGCCGACGCAGCCAGCTCGACTTTTGAGGAAGCTGGTTATTTCTCCAAACGTTTAGAGGGAGCAGAAGCGGCGGAGCGTGTGCGTGTATGTGTGTGTTGTGTTGTGTTGTGTTGTGTGCGGGACCACGACGTGACGCGGTAGTGGGACTGGCTTTTCCTCTGCTCTGCCTGCATTCATAAACGGATATGATAAACCAGCGCTGAATGCACTGGAGCCGCGACGACAGTCAGCCCTGACCATGGCGGAAGAGGACGACGCAAGGGTTCGGATTTTACAAAGCCTGCGGGGGAAAATATGTAAGTCTCACACCGCAGGGAGGAGAGAGAGAGAGCGCGAGAGGGGGAGAGAGAGAGCGAGAGAGAGAGAGAGAGAGAGAGAGAGGGCGGTGGAGCCGG
>OMNM01064181.1:21395-42330 GCA_900302745.1 Parablennius parvicornis | reverse complement strand
ACACACACACACACACACACACACACACACACACACACACACACACACACACACACACACACACACACACACACACAAACATGCACTTTTAATTGGATGAATAAAAAGACAAGTTCAAGGATATTCCCAAGCCACCAAATAAGGACAGCTTAGGGAGCAGTAGGCCAAGTTAACACAATGTCAGCACAATGACATGCACACACTGACACACACACAAAAGCTCATATGCGAGAAACACAGAAACATGCAGATGTACAGTACACATATGCACCCATGCACACTTAAAACAATTATGCACTTGAAGTGAAGTTCTTTTACCTCTTTTGTTATTCCGTCCATCTTATCCCCATTCCACTCCTTCCCAGGTCCCTGGTCTCCTCACTTTTATAATTTATGAATGCCTCGTAAACCATCAGGAAGGGGATGTCTGTACATGTGGCACACACGCCGACATCGGTAAATGAATGAAAGAATGAGAGAGGGGGCCTCGCGAAACATATATGCAGTATCCTTGCAGTGAATGCACGCATCAGCCAGGCTGGGCAGAATATAATATTCAGCACAATTTATTTAACAGTCATTATGGGGGTAGAGGGAAAAGGAGCTAAGATTCATCTCATCACATCAAAGAAAACAACAAAAACATTTTTTTTTAATGATTCTTGCTCTAAACATAATTCACAAATGAGCTAATAATGAGCAGTAATTGAATTGACCCCATTTACAAGGTGTTATCTGGAGATCTTATCTGGATAAAGAAAAGTGTGTCTTATTAAAAGTCCTGGTTCATTTTTGTTTTGTTTTGTTTTGGGTAGGTTTTTTTTTTTTTGGTTCAAAGTGACTTAAGCAAGGTGTAAGTGCAGCTTTTACTATTGAGTCATTTAAAATGAGGAAGTCATTCTCATTCAGTTTTAAGCTCAGTTCCTTGTTTCCCGTCTCTCTAAAACCCTTCAGCCACGGCTCCACATGAGCTATCGCTCTTAATCTGTTTTACACCATGACTTGATATCCATTTAAAAAGTTCTTTTGGGTTTATCTGTCTTATGACCGGATTTCAGGAAATGTATAATGAGAAAGTGCTTCACCATTTTTTTCCCCCAGACATCTCCTACTTTCAATGTCTGACAGTTATTTGGTATTACTGTGTTTTTGACGATACGAAGAAGCTCTAGTTACAAATGTGTGACACATTCGTCTGAGCGTATGGTTGTACTGTAGCAGTCCTGGATGCAAATAAAGCTCAATTTCCCTGTCTTATAGTACTTTTGGATGTATGTATGCTAAAATCCTGTCAGCTGCAAAAGAACAGTAATGAAATGGTTAATTTCCAAAATCCTCTCAACACAGTTACACCCCTCTCAAGCTTTTGTGTGTCTCTTTTCCTGCTTGTTGGTGCTCTGATTGGCTGATGCGTTTCTGGGTGATTGAATAATTCCAAAGTGAGTCACGGGTTTATCTAGTTTTCATTTTGGCAGCTTTGTATTGACGGGTAGTTGTATTGAAGGCGTTACGGTGGGTCGTGCTGACGGCAAACACACGACATGAACATGTCTTTCTGACATGATATTCACACAAACGTGTTGAAAGACCCATCAGTTTAAAAAAAGAACCTCTTCAAGATCCCTTTGCTGTGCAAAATGCAACACTGAGTTAACAAGAAAAGCTTTCACTGAGATGTTTTTGGTTTATTTTCTCTTGGTTTACTCTCAGCGACAGGGAACTTAAGAAAACTGTGTAATGTACAAACTGCAAATCAGCACGATGCAGTTCAGGTAACTGGACAGGAAATTAATTACAGGAAGGGAATGCAAATTTGTGAATGGAAGGTGAATTATGTACGGTGTAGTGGGTTTCAATGTATGATGCTATCGGTGCGTTTTTTTTCTGCCAGCTGAGTGTGTGTGTGTGTGTGTGTGGTCACGTTGGGAATTCTCGCACGCAGTGAGTGTTTGTGTCTCTGCAGGTGCACTGAAGTGTTGTGATAAATGAGCATGAGGAAGCCAGGAAATGAGAGCAGGGATGGAGGAGGGGAGTGGTTGGAGGACAAAAAAAAATAAAGCATGAATGAAGAGAAACCAGAGTGTGCATGAATGAAAACAGGAGAGAGGGGTAGGTGGTCGAAAAGTGATGGATGAGCTGTGCCTGGCCTCCGTTTCAGGTGACTCTCCAGAGAGTGTTTGACCACATCGGAGAGCTGAATGATCGCCTGGCAATAGAGAGAAGGGTTTTTAAAATAGAGATGGGGGGCGGGTGAGACTGGTTACTCAGGTGGCTGCAGGAAGAAGGAGAAAATGAGACAATACGGAGGCGTGAGGGTCGTGGAATGAAGAACGGAGCGAAATAAAGTGGCTACAGCGCTGGGAGATTGGCATTAATTAAAGATGTGGTGTGGTTAAAAAAAAGAAAAGAAAAAGAAAAACAATCAGCTTACAGAGAGGGACCCAAGGGGTAATGATAGAGGAGGTAAGAGAAAGGGTTTGAAGATTATATGAGAATTAAAAAAAAATAAATAAAGGCTGAGATGAGAAAAAGAGGCTGGATGAAGAAAGGAAGCATTACTAATATGGGCTAGTAAACCTCTTGAAAAATTGTTTGCAGAGGTGGATTAAATTGAAAGCTTTTGTGGAAATAGAGCAATCTTACATGTTAAATTAAAAAGAACCTTCGCTGCAAGAATGTATCAGCCGTGTGTACTTGTTTAATGTTAAAACAATCCAAATGAAGTAACAAAGACCAAAAGTCATATAGCATCATTTTGTTAACTCACATTTTAGATGTTGCCACACAAAACAAACTATAAACCAAATGAAACCAAAAGTTAAAATGAACATAAGAATGTACAAGTTCTAATAAATAGACCTGGTTTAAAAGGGTTAAATAACGAGGTAGAGGATTGAAGTGTGGTGAATGTTTACAAATCCAAAAAGAGTCTGAGCAACTGAATGTGATATCAACCTCAATTGTGACAGAAATTAAAAAGAAATATGTTGACTGCAGCTGCCTTTTTTAAGCTAAATATCTTTGTATTTTATTGGAGAAATTTATTAATTTGAAGCTGGTATTTTCTTTGCGCACATGCTTTTAAATACAGCTTAGCATTTTGGCAATTATAAAATCAATTGTTTATTGACCACTCTCACGGTAGAAAGAGGCCGAGAGGATGGGATTCAAAACACAAACCACTCTTATGATTAAATTTGGTAACAGGAAAAGAGATGTGCTGTAGCAGGTAGAGTTAAGGGATTGAAGTAGAGAAAAGAATCGGACAGATAGATAGATTGTTGGGAGGGATTCAAATCCTCGGTTCAGTTGAGGGGTGACACAAGCAGATTGTCATGACCAAGTCATAAATTCACCCATGAACCTCTATTGCATCTTTCTTGAATATGGGTGGAAAGCAAAGTAACAGAAAATCAACTCAATCCCAGGGAGAACATGCAAGCTTTGCACAATCAGGCACCAAAGCTCGTGAGTGCTAACTACTAAACTACTCTGTGGAGATTGAGTGCAAGTAGCTTTGCCAATAAACAAAAAACTGAATGAACAGAAAACAATGTTGATTTGTGTCACATAAAGTATCTGAGTTAAGGAGAGTCCTGTTTAATCAACCACATGTTGATTCACCAGGATGCATTAAGAGCATTAGCTAAACAATGAAAATGACCACAAATACGAAGTCAGCATTTTGTTCGTACTTTAGAATTCTTTATTGATCCCTCTTGGGGAAATTATGACTCTGCATTAACCCATCTCTCATAGTTAACGTTAACTACAGCTGTTAGGAGCAGTGGGGAGCCACGGTGCAGCGCTCGGGGAGCTGGGGGGGGTCAAAGGTCATGTTGTAAACCTCAATACAAGCCTGTCGACTGTAGGATTCCAACTTGCAAACATCTGATCCCATGTTTGTCTGTTTTTTTAATAGAGAAAATAACTTTTTTCTTTAGTCGCAGTAACCATCTCGTAACCTTGCAGACGTTTTAATTTTCCATTTCACTTTTTTAGGGAGACTCATTGAAATTAAAATCTGTTTTGCAAATCAGGCAGCGTCAAGTAGCACAATAATGAACTGTACAATTAAAATGTGCAGATGAACATGCAAATCAACGCAGCGACACTTCTCCTTCTTCCATGGAATCTATTCATGGGTGAGGTTTTTTTTTTCTACCTGGAGATTTTTCTACAAACGACTGTACAACCAAGCATCGAATGCATCTAAACCAATGAGTATTGACAAAAAAAAAAAATGTGTTTACCAGCTGAAACCTGCCACTCAGAGCTGTGAGAAGCAGCAGGACTTCTGTTCAGTGTCACTAAGTTTTTAACATTATATTCTGTCTCAGCTTTTCAGATATTAGTTTATGCTCCTCAGGGATGCAGCTGTTCTTCACAGAGAGAATATTTATAATTAACTTAAGTGTTAGGTACTTTAAATGTTGTTTTACTGAAAGATCTCTGTCCAAAATCACTCTGCTTTGAATATTTATCCGTGAAAGGTTGTAGATTTTCACACTTTTATACACATTTTCCATGTATCATTAAAGATCACTCTCCTGTTGTTGTTTTTTTGCAACCCTTAATTTGCCTTTGTGGAATATTAATTACTACTAAAATATTTATAATAGTAAGTCTATAATATATAGTACCTATAATAATGACTGGTGCACAAGCCATAAATTTTAGGTGAGCACACAAAGGTGCTCTGATAAATTGAAAACTCTTTTTTAAAGAAAACACAACAGCACAGGTCTTTCCCTTCACCAATGGTCAGAATTCTAGAAGTTGTCACAAAATACGTTTTTCAATGGAGGAAAATCTCAAGTGGGCATATTTCATTATAGTATTAAAATTACTAGAACACACTCCTTAATGGACCTCCGGTCTCTTGAATTTTCTCCATTTCCTGTGGACACAATATCTCTTCAACACCTTCCAGGAAGTTCTTCATATTAAACACACTCACGGGTAAACTGATGAGGTTTGGAGTTAAAAGTCAAAGGTTGAGATCATGATGTCATTGTGCAATTTCTTGTTGAATGTTTCCATAATGCCTTGCACTAATTTCTCTGAGGTATATGTTGTAGTTTATCTTGACCAAAAGCTCAACTGTGTGGATTTCCAGGGTCAAAGTAAAAGTTTTTCTTATATTTCTTTCCTTTTGTGAACAGTGCCGAATGAAAGGTTGCATCAAGTCATCTCTCATTAAGCCTGTATATCTGAATAGACTTTAGAAATATGCCTGCAATGTCATTCAACAGCATTTCTTTTTAAATATGATCTTTTATTTGTGGAAGGGTTTCCATATTAGTTCAAGTAATGGTGCTGTCTGCTGTGTGTCTCCCTGGTGGTGCAGTGTCGGCCCAGGTTTGAATTCCAGCTGAAAACAGCTTGAAAACAAGGTTGTAATGACATGTCATGGCCAACCCTGAAAGAAAGTGGCTAAGGAGACATTGGTTTTGTCTGTTATGTAGTCTTCACTTTGCTGTAACATTGAAGTCTGAAAGTGTTTTTGTAGTGTTTTTTTGTACTTTCCAAAGATCCTTGGAGGTAGGATGGGTTAATTTTATGTCCTGTTGGTGTGTGTAAAAATATTTTAGGCAGGCAGCAGTGAACCTCCAAAAGACCCTTTTGTTTCACAGAGTTTATGTTTTGAAAACAAGACTTTAGGTATAATCTTCTTGTGTCCAAACACTTTTAGCTACGCACTGAGCAACAATCACTGAAACAAGCTTTTAAGGCGACAAAGAAAAGACAAGAGGAGACGAGTGGAGGAATGTAATGAATGAGTGTGTTTTGTAAATGTGAGTAGAAAAAAATGAGACGGGCTAAAAGAGAGATGGTTGAGATTTGAAACAAGAACATGCAGTAGATGTTTTTGAGAAAAAGAGAGAGGACATGGGTGTTTGAGGAAGAACAAACTGAGAAAAGGGGGAAAAGAAGAGAGGGATCAAGAGGAGGTGTGCAACCGAGCAGAACCTGCCTCGTTCTCTTTCATCAGCCATCACCGTGGAAACTAGCCTCTTCCTCTCTCTCTCCCTCTCTCACAGCTTCTCTCTTCTTTGCCTGCAAAGAGGTAATCAGAGAGAGCGAGCGAGGTAGAGGCGCAGTGAGAAGACGAGGGAGAGAGAGGGAAAGCGGCACAGTCACCCAGACTGAGCTGTCAGAGGCGCTCCGAGGAAACAAGCAGTCCAATTTGCTCTGCTTTTCAACTTTCTTTCCTGTCCCCTGCTCACTCCCTCCTCTGCCGTTATCTAGTTGACAAAACCATTTAAATTTTGACTGTGTGGGTTTCTGCGTGCACGCTGTTGGCTTTGCACAGGGCACTCACATACAGCTCTGGGAGTACATGCCAGACTGATAGGGGTTAGCTCACCCCACACTGAAGCGACGCACCCCGCTAAAAAAAACAAAATAAAACACAGCAGCGATCATTTGTTCACACATTCAAAAAGGCCATGTTTTCATTTTGGGAGCTCTTGGGCTTTGTTGACTCTCAAAAAAACAAACAAAAAAAACAACAGAGAAAGCAGCTTCACCTCAATCAAGATTTTCACATTGCTAAAGAAGACGATGTCAGCCACTCAGTTGTTTTGTTTAGACATAAGGTATATAATTACAGTGTATTAGTTAAGTATTTAGTTGCCAGATTGTGTGCTAAAGAAAGTTCTTGTCTGAACCCTCAAAGCTCCGTCTCCACCCTTGAAGTCACATTCACAGGTTTTTAGTTGTTTATTTAGTGAAATGATTTCTGTTTCCAACTGTGACCAGACTCGTATTGCCATTTTTCTGGTATGGACCGAGGTAAAAAGAGAAAGACAGGATTCCATTTCACAGGATGTGATGGTCTGTCACATCTTGTTAGATGCTTCTGGTTTGTTTAAACTTCAATAAAACTGCGCTAGATTTTGTGTGAAAGTCCTTCCTTCCCAGAGAATTTTGTTTGATGCATACTCAGTTAAAGGTATGTCCACACTAAGACCAAACACAGCAGCATTTGATTGATCCAAAAATTCTTCTAACCACACCTGAAGACAATTATTATATAGGTATGTTGTTGTTTCTTGAGTCTAGGAGGTAAACAGGTAGAAAAAAAACTTAAGAACATGCTTAATGCCCATTCTCATGCCTGGAACTGAACTGAGGATTAGCATATTAACCATTACACATTTGATTAAACAGAATCCAGCTGTTGTCAAAACAATTATTATTTGTGAAGATTCTAGGCTGAGCAGTACATGCTGTGTCTAAAGGTTTTTGTATGTATCATTTTTGTCACCTATGCTCTTCTTTTGTACTCACTTCCTTCACCGTCACCATTAATTGTTCTATTATAGCAGGGTTTTTTCCCCCGAACACCCTTCAGAGTTGAAGCCATCTCCGATTTGACATATATCAACAGAACAACAATTAACGACACACACACACACACACACCTGTGGACAACGTGAAGTCGCCAATTCATTTATCATGCAGATGATTGAAGTTTGATCAAACGGTGTACAAATCATACCAAGTGTCCACACAACAGTTTGAACAGAGGCCTTCTCTGGTGATGTTCACCTAATCACCTTTCAGCTGCTGAATATCACTTTGCTCCTTTGCTTTGCTTTGTTTTCCTTTTCTTTCTTTTTTTTTTTGCATTCTGTCTTCTCATGTTCCTTCAAACTGGATTCTAATTTCACAACATCAGAAACTTGTATTTACTCGCAGAAAACACCGGTGTCTTCCAGAATTTGTAAAGCAAACCTGATCTTTAAAAAATATTATTTTTTATATATACGTACCAGACACGGTAATAAGAATCTTTGTCATCAACTGATCACTCTTCATTGGATGTTCATATTACACAAGTTGTCGAAAATTTCTTTACTGGAATTTTGTGTTTTAATGGCATTCAGTGGTTGTCCAACTTCAGCGCTGGCCTCCGCAGTGCACGTGCCCGGTACACGCAGGAGAGAGTTAGATCAAGGACAAACATCTGGCACCTCATGGCTAGTTTGTCACAGTCATGGGGCCGATCTGGACTCACAGAGTTGTTTTTGTTTGTCTCCTTTTTGACCTTGTTTTGAGGCACCATTTTTTTTGCAGTAGAAACATTTGCCATATTAAGTATGCTTCCCACATCACATGCCTGTAATGCAACAAAAAGAATAAGATTTATAAATACACATTTATAAATTATTATTATTATTATTATTATTATTATTATTATTATTATTATTATTATTATTATTATTATTATTATTATTATTATTATTATTATTATTATCATTATCATTATCGTTATCGTTATCGTCATTATTATTATTATTATTATTATTATTATTATTATTATTATTATTATTATTATTATTATGCCAGTGATGATTATGTCCCAGGCTGATACTTATTCCTTTTTTTAAATAATTCATTTCAGGCATTTGACATTTCAGATGTGTGCAATCACATATGAACATTGATGTAGCCATACCTATTATCCACATACACACACATTCACTTTTAAATGTTGAGATGAAATAATAAAAACAAATAAGTGGAGGGTAAAATGAAAACATTTTTTGTGAACATGCATTTTTATAGCTGAATTTATTGAAAGCGAAATAGTAAAAGGCTAAGAAAAGGTATGAGCCATAAGTGTAGTTGTATACTACACATAAATACTATAAATCAAAATCAAAATCAAAAACATCTATGTCGCATGAGAATTTTTATTGCCAGTGGATCCAGGCAGCTGTTAACAATAACATCTCATAATGTGAAAAACATGAGGAATGCCAGCATTCAATGAAAAATTAGACTTGTCGTGAGACAAAGCAAGAGAGTGATGGGGATAGGCGGCATAATGTGGATGAAGCTCTACAAGGGGGGCATTGTTCCCAAACACATTAAAAACAAAACCTAGACCAGTTCATTTCAATGTACTGTGTGTGTAACTTCAATTAGTGCCAATATTGTAGTGCTGTTTCTCACCAGGGTGTGTTGCAGGAGTGTGTGAGGGTGAGGTAGCGGACTCCGAGATCATACATGGTGCGTAGAGTTCCCAGACTGCTGTCCAGAGAGTGACCCCCCTCCACCCCGATCAGACTGGCAGTCCTTTTGCTGTGGAATGCATCCAGAATCTCTGCAGATATTACAGCAGATGTAGGACAGGGCCAGGAAACAGAAGGCCACCAGTGGTGCAGCTTGGACTCTCACCTTCAGCAGTTCTGGCAAACTTGAAGGTTTCTGGATATTTCTTGCACATCCTGTGAACCACATCAATCTGCTCCAGGGTCTGTCGAACTGCATCTTTGTACTGCGCGTCACAGGGAACAAAGGCTGACCAGAACTGAGAAAGGAAAAGAGGACAATTAATGATTTCCTGTGTATCGCCAGCTTCTGTGAATCTGTTTTGTAGACGTGGGATCTGACAAGTGAAGAACATATTGTCCAAGGAGACGTTTCTTTGATGTTCTTGTGGTCTGTTCTGTCTGTACCTGAGCACCGAGCCGTCCTTCCTTGATCTTGGGGATGTTGGTGTGTGTTGTGTTCAGCACGTTAAGATCCACTTTGTTGAGCTCGTTATTAAATTGTATTCGAAACTGCCATGGTAGGTCATTATGACTGGGGGGGGGCAACAATTAAAAAAATATATATCAAAGATCACGTCTACAAAGAGCTTATTTCCTCATACTGACATCATTAGCTGAATTGACAGTCTGTAACAAAACTACTGGCTTTGTTGAATCAACACCAGAAATTGTTTCCATGCATGAGCTTTCAACTGCTGCTGTTGCACATGTGGGAAAACTTTGGAAGCCCATTTCCTCCTCTTAAGACAAAACAACAATAAACTTACACGCAGGTCAAAAAAAAAAAAGAAAACATGGTAAGTCCTAAGTATGAGACAGGAAGATGCAATTATGAGATAACATGTACGCATGCCACGCAGTGCAACCTCCTTCATGATGTTCTGTCGTGTTGTCACACCCTAGAGAGTCGTTCCAATCATGTCACATTGGTGTTAGAAGTCTATCCTCACACAGGAGGCTACAGTTCCTCAAAAAAATTTCAAAAATAATTATGACTTGCTATCTCATAGTTTTGCTTTACCATGCTCTTCATACTCATGTGGTAATTGATGTCAGTAAATGTCAGAAGATTTTGATGACAAACTTTTCAAGATACATTCATTCTATTGAAACCTTGACCTGAAAGTGAAACTCATTGTTAAAGAGTTATTTATGTATAGTCAACAAACAAACAAAGTACCGGGCACAAATACTTGGTCAATAATTTTATGAAAATCATTTTCCAGACGTAAACATGCTTAGAGTCAGATTGACTCTGAGTGTACATAAATGGGCTTCCAAAGTAAATGCCAGAAAACTTGAAGGACATCTTTTACTCACCCATCGATGAGCGGTGTCTCAGACATCAGCCTCAGAGCTCTGTCCATAGGATCCTCAGTCAAAGTGACTGCATGACTACTCATCCACAACACCAAACCCAAAGATAACATAACTTTAGGTAACATTTCTTTAACTTTTGGATACTATTTATTCCACGGCTATATTTTTTATATGTCTATATAGCTTGTCTCTTCAAAAAGTGAGACACAATTTTATTCTGCTTTCCCTTTTGATCACTTTATTAATTTAAAGTGAGATAATCCTACACCGGTTCTCGCTCCAGTTTTCTATCCGTTTCTCCCTCTAAATATCAGCTCAACCAGTTGCTCCTCCCCTGCTTTAAGCTGTTTCTCATTACAGCCTCAGTGGCTGTGGCTGCAACATGGTAGCTTACTCATTTCTATTATCACCACAGTTGTTAAGCTATGCATCCTGGTTAATGTATAACGAGCCGTCAAACTTTTTTTTTCTTTAAGTTCACCACTCCGAATAATGTTTTCTCATGTTTTTCTTGACAGACTTGTGTTGATTATGTGCTGTTATGTGACCTTGAGAAACTCAGTATGTGGTTGGAGCTAACACAGCAGTCTGCCTTTTTATCCAATTCCTGGATAATCATGGGATTCGACCCCAGAAAATAACATTCTGATAAAGGAACATTTAATTTCCGGACACCTGCAACAGAATACTTGTTTAGTCAGTGTAAAGTCAGTGCTATTTGACTTGGAAATGAGTGAAAACTAAACAATGTCAGAGTGGAAAGCCAGCCTATTTTTGCAATGTTTTTTTTCTATATCCATTAGTACATATTTGACAGGCACAAGATCAAAACTACCACAATGGGATTTTTTTTTTTTTACTTAAAAAAGATATAAAATTGTAATCATCATGTATAGTCATGAATAGTTGTGTAGCAAGAGGTTATATTAGAACTTTGAACTGATTCTATTAGAAAATATTGTGTTGCACAGACAATAAATTAATACTAGATGATGTCAAATCTACCAAAAGTGTCACAAAAATATAATTGTAAGAAGAATAAATACTGGAAGGAACTATTCAGACTGTGCTGCACCATCAACCTCTCCATCCTTCTCCCCCAAACCTGAAACCATCTTCAACATCACTTGAACCTACCACTGTGCCCCTTTTCCATGATGCCCCCTTGGTTGAGTTTTTGGTCCTCTCCACTTCATTTTGTACCTGGTACCTCTTGGTCAAACAGTTCACCATCCTGGTCTGTAGTTTCACTGCTTCAATGATGATATCCAGTTCTTCATCTCCAACAAGATGATCACCACCATAGCCCACTCAACCATGCCAAACAATATTACTGAAATAATAATAATAATCCTGGCAAGGCAAGGCAAATGTATTTGTATAGTGGATTTCATACTCAAGGCAACTCAACGTGCTTTACGTCACCATAAAGTGCAAAAGAAAACATTAAACAGCTTAAAAATCAATAAAAACATTAAAATCAGCTGAACATTTTTTTTAAATCAGCAATAAAAACATTTAGAATCTGGCTCCGATCAAATTTTTTAATCATATCAAATTATCATCATTTCACATATAACACTCATGAAATACACCCATAACATCAGCGGCAGTTTCCTCCCACCCAAGGGCATTGCTTGCCCCCACCCACACTCTGTCCTCCACAGCAGCAGAGCTACGTCTGCATCACCTCCCATCTTGATTACCGCAATATTCTCCTTTAGTGATCTACAACCATAACTGTCAATAAGCTCCAGTACATCCACACATCTGGTGCTTGACTTTCCACACATTCCTATAACCAGGGTGTGGCCACATCACTGTGTCTTTCCCAAACTCCACTGGCTCCACATCAGTCACAGAATCCACTCTAAAATCTTCCTTATCACTTCCAGAGCTGTATATAACCTGGCTCCATCCCATCAAACTGCATCAAGTAAAATACACACTCGTTTATTCAGCCGACTCCCACCAACATTCTGTTTCGATAAAGATTTATTATCTAAAAGAGTCGTGCCATAATTATACAATCAAGTATTCATTTAGTATAAACCATTCATTCAATCTAATTGCTGTTTGAGCTTATATTTAAACAAATATAAGCAAGTGTGAGGAATAAAGTTATCTCTTAGAAAGCTTGGGGTGTTTTTGGCTGAAAAGAGGAAAGAGCTTTTCATCAGATCAAAACAGGCCTGATCTGACAAAGTCCATCAATCTTTATGACTGGACAATAACCCTGAGCTCATGAGTTTACATAGGGATAGACATGCGACATCTTTAAGACAGTTTTTATGATACTATACAAAAACACAGATAAGATTGTGTCTTGTCATGTTTTACTTATGACAGCAGCTGTTTATTATCCCTTGAACTCACCTCCTTTATCTGCGAGGCTCCATTCCTGTCACAGAGAGGAGCAGCTTCATCTCTCTTTACTGGTTCAAATATTATATTTTGACCTTGATAAACCAAGAGTGTGACATTTGGATGAAATATCCCTTTAGTTATCAAAGTCTATCAAAATGTGTTTCTTATAGTTTTTATATAGTACTTACTAATTTCATAATTTTGTCTGATCAAGCACTATTCTTCATAATGTGTGCGTACCAATACTAAACAGCCCTACCTTGCGCAGGCCGTGGTTTGGTGTTTTTATCCTGCTTTGGAAGTCAACACCTTCAGCACTGACAAAAAAAAAAAAAAAAAAAGAAGTAACATTCATTCCTCCCCGTGCAAACAAACACAACCATCACATACTCGCCCATTTGAGGCCAATCCCTCACATATTTCTACAACAGAAGCCATTTGAAATCCCGACTATGTCCAAAATGGCGTTCTGAATGTTACTTAAGAAGAGTGAATTTAGTTTCCAGGGAAAGTCACTGCATCAGTCGATGCAAGAAATGAGGACATTTTCGGGTTCAGAAAGAGTTGATTCCACAATAGATGGAAGTATCTCTTTGCCTTGTTAATAGTCCGTTTGAGAAGGAATCCTGGTCAACAATAACGATCTATTTTATGTTTTTGGTCAAAGTGATAAGTTTTAAATAGAATATGAATCATGCCAAGCCTCCAGGTTTACTCAGTGTCTCAAAAGTCCGCAGCAGCTTTTAGAAGGAGAACAAACTTGCTGAACACCTGAGAACTGCTGACACACTCAGTTCTTTCAATTCAGACCTTAAAGATTATTATTATTTGCTCCGGCAAACAAGAGATTTTCGATTTCAATTTATTCTCCCTTCTATGTATTTTTTTTTTAATACTTTTGTTGTATAATTGCATGCATCTTTTGGTTTGTGATTGTTGTAACCCTGTTCCTTATTTACTAAAATAAACCTAAATTACCCTGTTTAAAGACTTTTCAATCTGTCTTAAGGTCAAACCCAGATCACTTGCCCGCCAGGTCGTAACACATGTAAAGAACCGTGCATTACCTTGAATGGTCCTGTACAAATAAACTTGCCTTGCCTATAAAATGTTGTAAGTTATAAAAGGTTATGTGACTGATAATGTTAAGTGCAAGAGAAGAACTATGTCTGAGAATGCGTTAGGTGCTCATTGATTACTTGACATCCTTGACTGTTCAAATACAATGTTGTGTAAAAAGAACTCAGAACCATTGTTCAGTGTTTACATTTGCCAAATCAAATGTGATTTGCAGAAAAGTGTCAAAAAGTTGGCAGCTCTGCATATCAGTGATTGTGGATTAATTCAAGTTTCAGGATTAATCACATTCAACCTGATGGGAAGTAACGTATTAGTACTATTTCTACTTTTTTTTGCAGACTTTTTCCTTTACTTACTTGTTGCACTTCTTTTCTTTAATCCGAACAATAGCAGTTATCTAATACATGTTGACATGTTTCATTGCTAATGATAAAGCATCCATGCTATCAAACATAGCATCATTATTTGCACGTTCATGCATTATTTCAGTTGTCTCATTTCGCTCTCCTTCAGTAAACAGGAGTTTATTGAGAACAACAGAACTGCTGAAAATAAACACTTCTGACGTGCTAATACTAAAGCTAAAAATGAGCACGACCGTGAGAGACAGCAGCTCAGTAGCAACATGCTAATAAATAATATTAAATAAAAGAAATTTGAACTTCAGCAATTGTAAGCACATTACACATTATCATGATATAGTTGCAGCTCATAGTAACATTACAGACTTGACCAGCACACGACACCGTTCCATGCTTCATACCATAATGAATATGTGCTGGTTCTATACTACAAATGAATATGTTTCTTTAGCAATTGTCTTTAAAGACAAATCCTGGGGACCTTAAACACTCTTCCTAACTTTTAGGTCCTAAGACCATACCTCAGATAAACTCTCATACACTTGAGCTCTGTCTTGTTTTTTTAACAGCTTTATCTGCAACATGTTTTGCAGCACATACAGTACAAAAAGTCCAAACTGTAGTCTAAGAAATACATTCCTCCCCATGCGCTGCCTTTTAATGAATGTGACATAGCTTGAAAATATAACTAAACATGCCAGGAGAGATAAAATTGTTTAATTTTGTGGCGCTTGGCTTCCCTCTCTCCCGACTCCTCCATAGCGCCAAACATAATATTTCTCCAGAGCTGGGTGGTCCACGGGTGAGGACTGATTTTTTGTTTGAAAAACTTAAGAAGATAAATTTTCTCCTTGTGTTCGCCTCATATTCAAACTATTCACAAAGTCTCTCATCATTGAATTAAAGAGACCAGTCTTAAAAGTAGTCATAAAAGAGTGACAGCACCATATTGTAATGAAATTTCAGATTTTGAACATAACTACAGTCAGATTTCCTCTGATTGACCCCAAAAACTTGATAACAGTCTCCTCGAAACATTGAAAGTGGAAAATCTCCTAATCCATATGAAGAATTTAGGTTTAACCCACCTAACTATCTTTATATATAATACACTCAACAAACACACAACAATTGTCTGATCTGCTGTTTGCTGTCAGACAATCAGTGGAAGAAGTGTTTAGAAGATTTAAGCAAAACTGAAACGATTGCCTAGATAAACAAGTAGATGAACAACCTCTGACTGTGTAATAACATTATTTGCAACCTTTCAATTAATTGTTAATAGAAGAACACAATAGGTGGAGCTTTAACCTTGATTTACCTATGATGTCTCTCTCTCTCTCTGTCTCTTTCTCTCTCCCTCTCTCTCTCTCTCTCTCTCTCTCTGTCTCTTTCTCTCTCTGGGTGTTACCTTCTTTCGTGTTTGTGTTTTTGTGTGTGTGTGTGTGTGTGTGTGTGTGTGTGTGTGTGAGAGAGAGACACAGAGAGAGAGAGAGAGAGAGAGAGAGAGAGAGAGAGAGAGAGAGAGACAGAGAGACAGAGAGACAGAGAGAATGTGGATATTACAGTATATTATTGTGACCTTGTTCACGTAATAAGTTTACAACTTTGTTTCTAGAAATATTCAAATTCTCAATATGGTGGACAGGCACTCTAACGAAACCCAGACTTATGTTAGATGTGTATTAATTAATTGATTAATGTTTGTATTATTTTGCTAATCTTGGAGGGAAACAGCACTCTGTGTTGAGTCAACATTAATTCTGTGGTTTTCCCTGAAACCCACAAGCTTCAGTCTTCATTAGAAAAACAATGCAATTAATTGCAATTAATTATAGAACATTTTGCAATCAATTAGCAAATGTTTTTAATCAATTGACAACACTAGTAATAATGTAATACATTTTTTAACTTATTATGTAATAACGCAACATTTTGTAATAATTGCTGCATTTAAAAAAAAAATTAAAGCTACACTAATTATTACTGACACAAAAATTACGGCTACATTGAAATTTTTTTACATTTTAAAACATCTGCATTATGTTGTGTAATTATTGTTAATGATACAGAGCATAAAAACACAAAAAACAAACATTTATTACATTCTCACATATTCCACTATTATTACATAACTCAGCTCTACACATCTGCATTTTGTAATAACGGTTGCAATATGTAACAAGTTATTACAAAATGCGACAAAGTTTATTACAAAATGAGTTCAAGAATTTTATTACATTGTGGCGTTAATAGATAATCATTTGAAAATGTATTCCATTATTACATATTGCACCGTTATTACCTAATGTTGCGCTACAGGGCCCACCAGTGGTCTGTGGCCCACACTTTTGGGATCATGCTGTAGACCTTCTCAAACGAGGCTGGGACCCTTTAATCACTCCGGACACTTTGCTCTCTCCAGTCCATCCTGCCTGCACTCCACTCTTCACCTCTCTTTCACAAGTCCTTCCTCCCTTCTGGACTGTTGACCCCCAAAACCTTCAAATCCTGTATCTGATGATACATATATTGACACTAGCTGTAATTGCCCAGCAGCCATTTAGACGAGGTGCCTATTACATTTTCCCCCTGTATTTTCCAGTCAGTTTGGCTTTTTTTCATGAATGAGACATCTTTCCACATCTCCATTGCAACATTATCTGTTCTTTCCTTAACAGACATCAATCTTTTTGTGTTGCAGGTTACACCCACTGTCTGACTTAGGTGGAAAAGTTTTGCATGTCACAAAGAGGTTATTTCCTCTTTTGGGCTCATGTTGCATGTAGTGCTGAATTCATGCTGCTCACGGAGACTGAAGCAGCTCAGAAAGACCAGAGAGGAAGAGAAAGGTGCATATAAAGCTACATTTAAAAAAAAAAACAGATCTAAAGAAAACTTGAGGTTTGGAGAAGGTTGAAAGAGACCAGCAAACTCTGGAGTTGGATATGGCCAGGTTGGATGTCACAGAGATGTTTCATGGCATTTCTTTTCCTGGACACCTGCACACACAGGACTCCTTGCAACTGGCAGTTGAATTTAATTTCCAGGACACAGACATTGTCATTGTTTCTTATCCAAAGTCAGGTAAGATATTATACCCTGTGTCTGCTATTTACCAGATGTTACATCCCCCTTTTCCTATTGCAGGTTTTTTTTGTCCCCTTTAATTTCTTAATATAGTTATTTAATATTAAGTTGTGGTGAGTGTGGGGGTATTTTCGTAATTAATTGTTTCCGCTCTACCTATAAATAGGCTGGGCTTTGCATTCACGGGAGTCTTGCTCATTCACATGTGCACTCCTGCCTCCAGCATACACGCTCTTCAAACACGCAGAGAATAACGCAAAAATAAAGAAAGGTTCAGAATAAACGGAATGTGTAAAAAAAAATCATCCTTTTATCTGCTGTGTTCTTAAATATGTTCCCTCTCTCTGTGAGTCGTAACACCTGATGAGTAATTTTTGAATTGGAGTGGATTTGAGGAAAGTCAGACTGGGATGTTGTGTAATTTCCTCATCAGGCACCACATGGATGCAGGAAATTGTGACTCTCATCTCCAGCAGAGGAGACCCTCACTTATGTCACACTGTCCCGAACTGGACCCGAGCTCCTTGGCTGGAGCAGTACTACTGTGCTGCAGTGCTGGATGCCTCGTCCACTGCACCTCGCCTCATCACCACACACCTGCCTCATCACCTGCTGCATACAGCCATCCAGAACTCCAAAGCAAAGGTTGGATTGCTCATTGTTTCAGCTACCCGGTGATACTGTCGCTGGAACAATGAATCAATAAAAAATACACGAGGAAGAAGTTCTTACTTGAATACTCCCTGTTTATGTGCAGTTGGTTTGCGCAGCTTATCTCAGCATCATCAGTCTAAAGGAGTTCTGCTTCCTCCAGATAGAGGTTGAGATCAGGACGGTCTGTTCTCGGTTAGACAGTTATCGCCCACCTTTTTACAAGCTGCAGGGCGCTGGCCTGCCCTAGTTTGAGAATTTTGTTCTGTATGAGATAATGCATCATAAAGAAACACATTCTTAATCTGTCAACTCACCATGAGGTGTCAATTTTAGTTCACATACACACTCCAACAGCATCACTGTAATGAGGTTACTCACCTTGAATGATGCATCTCTGATGTCTGAGTCCACTTTCCACATCTAAATATTGTGTTGCACCTTCTATTCTTCTTAGGACACTGTGATCCCGACTGAATACATCAGCAAGTGTTTTTTTTTTTTTTTTTTTTTTAATAATATAGCAAAATATTTCACATTTTCCAAGGTCATTTAAAAACCAAGGACTCTTTGGGTCACCAGTTTCAGCACAGAAGTAATTTCTTTGAAACCTCTACTTTAGCATTCAACCTTGTTTGTCACACAAACACACACACACACACACACACACACACACACACACACACACACACACACACAGAGAGAAAATGTACAAATAAAAGTATCTATAAAGTAAGTGAAAAACTGTTGTGATGTGTATGGAAGTGTTTACAACAAAGTACCTTTTTAGTGGATTTTCAACACATTCTTTAATCGGAAGCAGCCTGATATCAGTGAGTGCAGAAATTATTATTACTCTCCTTGTTCTCTCGCAGGTCATCTATGTGAGCAGAAACCCTAAAGATGTGGTGGTGTCTTTTTACCACTTCCATAAACTGGCAAACTTTCTGCCCGATGCTGGTTCATTTCCAGAGTTTTTAGATGAATTCCTGAAGGGCACATGTGGGTATTACTTTTACTGACCATATTTATTCAACAAACTTTTAATGCAAGGACTTGGATGTGAATATATCCATTTGTTGGTTTGTTTGTTGCTTCAGTGCACTTTGGCTCATGGTTTGACCACATCATTGGCTGGACCCACACAGCAGCTGTCAACAATCTGCTCCACGTCACCTATGAGGAAATGTTATTGGTAAAGTGGAAACATTGTTTCTCAAGTAAACAATGTCTTATGAAGAACTTGTTTGTGTTGTTCCTCAATTGTGGGTTTGTGACAAAAAGTGGAAGTTAACTGTGTGGAAACGTTGTCCTTGGTAATTTATGCTTTGACTCTCACATTAGAAATGATATTTATACTTTAAGGAAGCTACTTAAACATTCTATTCTCTGTATTGATGCAGTTTTGTAACACTGTCGATCACTTCGTTATTTAATTGGACTGCGTTGCTTTTCTTTTTCCTTCTTGCTACAAGGACCCACATGGCGCTATAAAGAAAGTGAGCTCGTTCTTACAGTGCCCCCTGGTGGAGGAAGAGGTCAATAACTGTGTGAAATACTGCCGCTTCAAAACCATGAAAGACAACAAGATGATCAACTATACCCTCGTTCCTCAAGAAATAATGGATCATAGCAAAGGCTCCTTCATGAGAAAAGGTGACTCACTCTTGACCCTCAAGAAATAAACAATGCATTCAGAGAATTCTATAAAAGAAAATACTGTACTCTTCATTTCAAATTCAATAAACCCATAAACATTGTGCTTATAAGATACCAGCTCAGTATCTAAATTGGCAGCTTCTCTCCTATAAAACTGATTCCTAAACAAATCAAAACAAATACAGAGGAGAATAATAATTCAGGTTGTTAATAGTGCACATTTCTGCACATATGTGGTGCAGTGGTTCAAATACCGGCCATGCCCTTTCTGTGGGGATTATGCATGTTTATCCCTTTGTGTATGTGGGCTTTCTCTGGGTACTCTGGTTTCCTCTGAAAGAGCAAGACCCTCCACCCACACGAGCTCCCCCCCATGAGCGCCGCACTTTATGGGTGCCTACTGCTGGGTCATTTCAGTTAGGAAATGTCCCCAATGGGGATTAATAATTCTTTTACAGCCAACATCTGTTATGATATGGGGGCTCCATAATGCACATAACACTTAGCATAAGTTATTCATGGCTGCATAATCGAACTGTGGCAAATGTTTATTAAATTATGGGGCAACAAATGCTCCCCTCCACAAAGATGATTGATCATACTAATCATACTAAACCTTGTTCTCAAACAACTAAAATAAGGTCACCATTGTTTAAAAAAAAAAAAAAATCTTGATGGGCTTCTTCCTGGTTAAATAAAGGTCAAATTACAGAAAAAAAAGCTCATAAAGCGTGAGGGCAGGATACACCCTGGACAGGTCACCAGTCGATCCCAGGGAAAACACAGAGAGACATCCCAGTTGTGATGGTGTTTGTCTTGAACTAGTTCATGTATAAATTTATAACGTAATTTAAAATCACAATTGTGTGGATAAAATAATTGTTCATTTAATTTAGGAATAATTTGTTTAGCTTTGAGTTAAAAATATATACTTGAGTCTTCTGACAATATTCTATTTTACACATTGTAGGTCAGATTGGAGACTGGAAAAACCTGTTTACCGAGGAGCAGAGTCAACACTTTGACAGTGTCTTCAGCTCCAAGATGCAGCAGTGCTCTATGGAGTTTGTGTGGGAGAATCCGAATGAAGAGAAGCCATGCATGGAAGAAAAACTTCCACAGAACAACACAGAGCAGAGAAAATGAAATCATGTTACATGTGACATGTGGTTATTTTTCATTTCATGTAAAAAATGGCATACAACTACAAAGAGGAAATACCGGAGGAGGCGAGGGATCAATACGATGCCAAATAAAATATGTTAAGGCTGTATGGGTGACAATAAATGCTTTTTTAAGCTCTTAGACTTTACGTCATTAATAAATATGAGCATATAC
>OMNM01064181.1:0-15774 GCA_900302745.1 Parablennius parvicornis | reverse complement strand
GTTTCCTACATGTTGAGTATTGATGATTAAAAGGTATGTAATTAGAGCTTTTAGAGAGATTAACTCAGACTACTTGTAACCCTTTCAACATAAGTGAAAATGATGACAGATGAAGGTTCAGTGTTCATGTTTTTCTCAAAAAGGAGTGTAATGGTTGTTTTAATGAGAGTTACCAAAAATTGTGTGTGTGTTTTGTGTTTGCGTGCGTGTGTGTGTGTGTGTGTGTGTCAGCTCCTGTAACTATGAGTTTAGGTAATGAGGCCTGAAAAGCTCCAGTTTCCCAGCTACTTAAGAGGACAGAGTACATATCCGGGCAACTGAATACAACAGCAGCAGACCAGCAAAGAAAAATATTATTCTACCTCAGAGACCCATTATTGTATCTGGTGCACAAATCCAAAAAAGTATAACTTAACTTTTTTGACATAATAGAGTGTAACTTTATGTCAGGGTTAATCTATAGTATGTCACCTGTATGTCTCAAATTGGCTTTTTAATGGCATGTAACACTGTAATGCTTTATTAATATCGTCTTTCAGTCTGCTTTAGAGAAGAAAACTTACAAAACAATGCTGAAGGGTTAATGAAACACCTAACTGCCAAAAGTTAGAGATCCAGAAATACAAGTCCATTTGTCCTCTTCACGCAGAACAATGGTTCCTCACCCCTTTACACCTATTGTTCCTGCATTGGTCCTAACACTGCAGCAGCTGGTGGAGCATCACGCTGCTGTGACTCATGTGGTGACAGCCGGATGAAGGATTCTCAAAACAACTATATAAAGGGAAGTTTATGGAGACGCATCACCAGTGTTGCCAGATCTCATGAGAGAAACAAGTAACCAGGCTTAAGAAAAGAAGCCCAAAGAACAAATATTCTTCTTAAAATTGAACACAACATGAAATATAAAAGATACAATTGCTAAATATAGAATGAATATAGAATTGACTTGTTGGTGTTAAACAATTGAAATTTTGAAGATTTGTTAAAGATCATTAAAACAAATGCAATTTCAATTTACACATCTGTAAGAAATACACCATATACCAAATTAACCTGTTCTTTTTTCTTTTACCTTCTGAACTTCACACCAATATTCTCCCATGTCAAGTTCCAGTGTCTCAACAATTAAAAAGAAAGTGTAAAGGGACTTAACAACAATCTGCAACAAAAAGTGACTCCCACATTTGAAAGTCAGTAAGAGAAAAAGGTTCATAATAAATTGGTGTGAAAATGCCTTTTTTCTGTATGGTGTCTACTTTGTCTTTCACAGTATTAAGCAATAGGAAAATACTCCTTGGATTTTATGCCATTGATTGAGTGTAACTGGTATCAATCAAATTCAGAGCCAAGCGGTCACGATGTAGTCGGCCCCAAAAGTCAACTTGGTTGACTTAAAAAGGGCTTGATAATGACAAGGAAAGAAGGTTGGAAATGACTCGTGTCCAAAACCAAACATGTCTGACAAGTTTAAATAAACTTTTTTTCTCGGTTGACCAAAATCGCAGTATTTGACAAACAACAAAATGCTTGATCAGTATTACCAAAAGGAATAAAAAAAAACTCTCACAGCCAAATCTTTCTGTATATGTAGTACAAGAGGGAAAAGCAGTATAAAATCAGCATTTAGAGGGAAAAGGGCAATATTCTTACATGTGATACACAGAAATGTATGACATGCAACATGCAAACCCATTTTGGTGTGAACTGCATTAAGTACGAGCTGGTGTCGTGACCTCAGTCGATGCTCTTGAGGAGTGATGGAGCCAGAAAGAGTACACTCTGAGACTGGTAGGGAGTAATGGTGTTTGACAGGGATATTAATATTTCAGAAGCTGTAGAGGAGAACCTCCTGTACCTTGCTGCAGATCTGCTAAAAAGTACTACTTACTTCCTCCAATGACTACATTTTTATTATAACCTAAAAATAATATGAAAACAACAAAATAATCTTGAATGCACTTTACTGAGCAGAGGAAATGGTTTCTGTCTGTTCTGCCACAGTGTATGTGTATGTGTGTGTGTGTGTGTGTGTGTGTGTGTGTGTGTGTGTGTGTGTGTGTGTGTGTGTGTGTGTGTGTATACGTATATATACACACACATACATATATATATATATATATATACATATATACACATATACGTATGTTTCAGATAACTGTCATCACATCGATTTGTATAGCGTTTGCTCTTGATATCGTTCATGATCTGAGACAAATTGGAAAACTTCTACTGGCAACACTTTGAATCCTTCATTTCCGTCATTCATCGTTGCCTTTTAGTTATTTCACGTTTGAAGTTGATGACAAAATGTTGTCTCAACACAGGAAGCACTCAGATATTCAATTCAAAGACAAATGTTTCCCAGTGAACCATCACTTGGGACCTCAGTGGTGTAATTTATAAATGTCCCCCACAAGGACACATTTGCTTTTGACTGCCAAGATAAAGTTGCTTGTCACTACTTTGCAAACATGAACAAGAACAAACATGAAGCAGAACATCAAACTGCTTTTTGATCTGTAAATATTCAAGTGAAGATCAACCCATCTGTCGATATGTCAGACTTCTTTATTTTGTGATTAATTAAACTGGTATAAAACAAACATATACACATAAAATACATAGTTGTTCTTTATACTCTTTTATATAATAATCAATTTAATATTAGTTGGTGAGTTTGTTTTTAGACAAACTGTGGTTGAGCTTACCAGAGACAATTTGGATGAATAAAATATGAAATATGAAATTACCAAATGTGGTCAATTGTCTGTTTTAGGGTTATAGGTACATTATGTAATTAGAATGAGATTTAAAAACACTGAAACGACAAACTGTCTTGGTACTACAAAAAGTCAGTGGAGCTATGATATCTAATGATTTGTTTGTCTTCATTAAAATTTTAAAGAGATAACATGATACATCAAATTCTGTGAGTCAAAGCATGAAATAGATTTGTCTAAAAAGTCAAAAGAACAGAGAATATATCTCTACGGCTGCAAGGAATACATCTTAGACATTGCATCAGTGCGCACAGTGGCCGATTGCTCTGTGTCTCCTCTAGTGACACTGTGGATCCAGGACACATACGAAGAAAGCTTCATATACACTGCGTGTCTGTCTCTTGTGCAGGATTTGTCATAGGAGAGAATGCCCGCCGCATACACATCCCCGTTTTCAGCATCAGTGACTGCCAGAGCACCACCAGCATCGCCAAGACAAACGTTTTCTTCATACTTGGAGGGTGCGGTGCAAAACATATTGTCATCTACGCTAGGTGTGTGCGGCTTGGTTTCAAACTCTGCTTTGCATCCAGAGTAATTGGCCAGGGGGAGAACAAGGTGTTTGAGCGACAGAGCCGGGGTGAGGAGTGCCCCAAAACCCCAGCCTGCGATCGCCCCTGATTCTTTGATGGTGTCTGCAAGGTGCTGGCCTCTCTCAGGGAGGGGGATCGGGGTCACTCTGTCGCTTATAAGCACCTGCTCCTTCAGCTGGATCAAAGCCAGGTCATTGTCCCAGTCAGATTGGTTTTGGAAGCGTGGATGAATAACGACCTGCAGAATATGAATGCAAATGTTCAAATGAAATGTATTGTTTTGAAATAATACAGAGATACTCATAAATATTCACTGACATTTGGGGAAATAACAGCATGTAAAGAATAATGTCATTCCCTGATATTTCCATATTGTGCTGCAGATCATCTAGCAAGGTTAGCAAGCAAGGGCATATACATTATTATTGTTGTTGTTAAATCACATATTGTTGCGATGTGCAGTTGTTTAATATTACTTTGTACCACACAATGGTCAAGATCTAGATTAAGTATAGTCTTAAAGCCTCTCAAATCACAAAATGACAATATCCCAATTAATAATAATATCAAATGTTTCTCAAGTATTCTGAAGTTTCAAATAAATGTATTTATTTACACTCTTTGATGCAAATTTCTATCTATTTACAACTCCAACTCCTACCGTAAATCATCATATAAAGTCTTAACATGGCATGCGACGTCAAACTAACAAAGTAAACTATTATAATTTTATAACTATAAACAGCAGGTATTTTTTTGCACTCACCTTTTCTACAGCATACTCATTGGAGGCGTTAGCTTGTGATTTGTGCTTGATTCCCAGGTAAACTTTGGGGATAAGAGGAGCTTTTCCCTGGATGTACTGTCGACTCTTCCTCACAAAAAGGTTTCTTCCAGCTGTCAGCACCCAGCGGTCGGAGATGAGGGCGCCTCCTGCAAAGCCTCCGTCCAGAATGTTGTCACTGAGGTAGACCATGGCCTGCCAGGGAACATGAGGGGCGAGCGTCCCGCCAACCATACGCCTGGTGCGAAGCGAAGATAACGTGGAGCCTGCACAAAGAGAGAAATATGTATTTATTTAATATTCAATAACAGACATTTTAAATTTGTTTGAAACTTTAAAGATTCAGTCACATTTTATCTTGTGTAGTTTGCGATTGTTTTATCTGGAGATTCTGAATCGGTTCTGGATGACATCATCTCACCTGCTGTAATAAAATTCATTCTCAGAATTGATATATGACTTCCAGAAGAAATTAACATAATTCCCTTCCATTCTCTGTGTTGAGTGCAGATGTATCAGACACGTCAATGATATACAGTACTTGGTCGGGCTTTGTTGAATGCATTTGCATTCATCTTCATTTTTTTGTTACAAATGTAACTTCATGTTAAACATGTTGACCATATTGATGTGTGTCAATAAAGCACATTTTCTTCTTGCTGGGATTTGCAGTTTAACAGAGCTTTGCCTTCAGAATGCAACACTTTGATGATGATCCTCCAGAAACAGTGGCCTCTAATTTATTCATCATGTGAAAAACATAAAGAAATTCATCAGCATCCTGTAGTTTTGATCCACTTGTCTTTGTGTGACTGCAATAATAATAAAAAATGTTTAAAGTGATCCTCCAAGACAGCAACGTCTCAAAAAACACAGCAGCCTGCGTTTTGCACAGAAAAGATTAGCTTTTCCTGGTCATAAATGTTGTTGTAAAACAACTTTATGGCAAATTTTATTGACTGTTTGATTTCCACTGACTTGTTTAATTGATGTTTCATAAAGGAGGAATATTCAATTCTCTTTCATGTCATGGTTTCCTCTTCTCATTATACTTTGATTTTCTACTGAAGATAGCATTGTTTCTACTTTGAACACAGTATTGTTCATCATTGCCTTGACTGAGTTTATAATTGCATCTTTCACTGGATTCTGACTGTTGGGTTTATTGTCACTTTTCATGGGCTCTTTGAGCAGAAGAAATGGGAAGTGCAGCGCAATTCCCATTTCAGACTCCAGAGCCTTGGAGCCAAATAAGAACAATATCTGAAAGGAGCAGTAATAGCCTGGCCCTCAGATCCCAGCGGAACGCTTGTGCCATTTCATGCAGGAGTTATCTATGTGGACAGCAGCTGTCAAGAAGCTACTGGTGAAAACTGTAGCTTCAGAGGATGAGATCCTGTGGGCAGCTGGATCACAGGATTGGTCCTCGTGTACGAAGCCAGGGTTGACAGTAAATTAGTTTCCGGCTTAATTCTGTCTAATCCTGTTTGTGTGGGCATGTTTCTGTAATTTCTTCAATAACCTGTTTACTCTTAAAGAAATAAGTATATTCTTTAAAAAATCACATGATGGACACCTTGCAATGCAAGTGATGACAGCTACTCTGTTTCAGATTCAGTTGAATAACTGTTGAATGTATTGCAGTTAAATTTGTTTGTTGTTTGTCACACATTTATTACACCAGACAATTCTGTTTGTTTTTAGGTCTATTATGATATCATTTAATGATGATAATAATGATTACAATAAAACACATTCAGTTAAAAAGAGCTCTTAGTTCCTGATGATCACATCTGAATACTTGGTTCTCATAATGCTACTTATTGGATGTTTCTAGAGTTTCTAAAAGTAGAATGGGAGGCAGAAGCTCCTCTCATGTGGAATCAGCTCCCAGTGTCAGTTACAGATAGTAACATTCTATAGCAAATCCGATTCATCAACCTTCCTATTTGATTAAGCTTACACTTACACAAGTGTTGGCTCAGCTCACCCTTTGTTTGTTCCTTCTTGACTCTGGCCAAGCCTTTTCTCTCTTACTATCCCCAAACCCCCCAACAGGTGCAGCAGTGAGCCCTGAGGACTTTGGTTCGGCAGAGAGTCTTTTTTAATCTCCATTTTCATCTATGCTTGCTCATGTGGGATTGTTGGTTTATCTCATAAAGGATGATTTTAAACACAAGAAACAAATACTGTGAGCTAAGCATGCTAACCCTCTTCATTTAATCTGGAGCAGTGCATCAGTGCAGACGGAGCAGTATGTTGTTTTACTTTCTTGTTCACCGGCTGCACCTCCTACTTCTTTAATGTGAGACCAGAGCTGGAGTCACTCAGCTCATTGGAGTATAAAAGCTTCATGTAGACACAGAACAAGGCTTCATCCGTGCGGGCTGTGCACTCAGGCTTGTTTACCAGGTTTGGTAATCTTCTGAAGCATTACTGAAGTATGTGCACTAAATTCAGTGAGTGGAGTATTTGTTCCTCAGCTAAGCTACTGTGTTTCTTCTCATTTCTGGTCCTGTTACAGTTTAAAAAATTATTTAAAGTCAAATTAATTTCAATTAATTTCAATTGATTTTTAAATGTAAAAAAAAAAAAAAAAAGAAGATCCATTTAATAATCTCTGTTTTGTGATCCTCAAATCACACTCCCCATTATTAATAGTGCTCTGACATCTCGGCTGGTCAAATGGTTTTTACTTGATTCATTTATTCTTTTAACATCTCAGCTTAAATACTATATCTTCCAGAACCTTCCTTTATCATGAATGTGGCATTAATATACAAAGGGCGAAACCCTTTTGCGTTACCTGATGGAAAGCTTTTCATCTTTGTCCCAGCATGACCCGCATGTGCGAGACAACCCCAAACAGCCAGGAGGAGCACTGTCACAGCAAACCTTAGTACAACAGACCAGTCAAACAATTAACAAGCACAATTCTTAATCTCGCATCTAAATGGTTTGATATCAGAATGACTCATGCACACGGCAATTATTTATATGTTGGGTATTTGATTTACAAATGCTAAAGCAATACGACTTGATTGTCATTGTTTATGAACCCAGAGCACATCTGTATAATCATTAAAAGCAGAAGATACATTCAAACTACACCCAATTGCATTGCCAACAGCTTTCAATTTACCTTGATAGAATCAAAGTGATAAAGTATAAAGAAATTTCACTTAACTATGATTTGCAAACTAATGGCGATATATACCAGGAAATGTATTTGATAAATAACAATTTCATTATATTCAGAGACAAATCACAATTGTTACCAGGTTAAACTGAAATAGATTCTACTTACTTCATATTGTTAGTAGTTTTTATCTCCGACAGCAGTGGCTCGTTTTCTTTGTCCCACCTCTTGAGTATGTTGAGCATTTTGCTGCTGTGGGTTTTTATACAGTATCTGCAGAGTGGCTCTGGAAATTTCTGCTTGTGCAATGAAATGTTGATTCCAGGAATCTAAAATAAACTGTTGTGAAATTTCACTTTAATTTGGTGGAAGGTTTGCCAAAGGCTGGACTCCAGCCTTTGTATACTGAGATATATCTGTTTGAAGATATGTGAAACCTGAAGAACCAATTGTGTAGTGTGACAACAGAAAATCTGGAGAATTAAATGATTACTGTCACAAAACATTCCAACAAATGACACAGGGTGTAAACTATGCTGTTGTGGTCAGTGTGTGTGTGTGTGTGTGTGTGTGTGTGTGTGTGTGTGTGTGTGTGTGTGTGTGTGTGTGTGTGTGTGTGTGTGGGTGGGTGTGTGTATGAATAGAGTGCACACATGCAATAATGAACAGAACTCAAATGGAGGATGAAGAGTGAGTTGATGAGGTAATCTTACAGGACTTAAGTGTACAAAGTGTTCCGTGGTCTCAAGGATATGCAATATCAAACATAAGGCTTTGACACTGTCACCAAAGAGAATTCAAGTTGTCCAAAGAGTGCAACAATCACTGCTGCTCATCTCCAAGGTGCTCTTTTTCTTAGATTTTCTGTTTGGATTTAATCAATTTGCTGTGACCACCATTCATATTGTATACAGAACACAGTCACTATTATTTTGTGTCTTTGCTGAATTGACAGCGTCGATGGGCCCAATCGGGACACCAGTTTGGTTATCGCAGCACAATCTGACAATGCTACAAAGAGGTTCTTACAAAATGTAATGAATGTTTTTCGTTTATATTTACTGAGTCTGAGCTCAGTCCATAGTGAAGAAAAGTTGGACAGTCAACACATCTTTGATCTTAAATTTTGCGCTTGTCATTGTGGAATGGTTTGGCTCTTTCTCTGTGAAGATGAGAAACCGAAGACCCAGAAGCATCTCAGAAAAGTGAAATGCTTCTGCATCTTGGTCGGAGAAAACATCCATCCAAAAAAAAACGTATTTTTCCCCCATGAAAAGTGTTTTAGAGACTCATGAGGTGGCTTTCTTTAAACAGCACTTTACCTGATGGAAGTCAGATCTGTCTGTGTTGAAGTTATTTTTCTGTCCTTTTTAGTGATCCATAATGTGTTCATCCTCTGATGGTGCAATTACTGATTGTGCTTTGGATAGTGCTGATCTTCTTTTTAATGAATTCAGAGCAACCCCATTATCTACATAATTCATTTTGCTATGAGTTCTCATCTGAAATCAACTTTACCTGATGTGCACCCCCGGGGTAGCCTTTCCCACTCTTTGAAAACCAACAGGCCAAAGTATTGCACATTACCCAGCTTTAGAGCTTCCTAAACATTTAAGTTTTGTCTTTTTGGTTTAATTCTTCTGCTGTGCTGCCTATTATCACAGTACTGCTGGAAGATGCAAGTAAAGCTATACCAGGTGAACAATGACTGCAAGTGGATTTACTTGAGCAAGTGATGAGCAGATCAAGTCCACACGAGTGTCACCTGAACACTGCTTCAGTGGAAATGACACCACTGAAGGAAATCCCACCTATTGAACAAAGGAGTTTTCTCAACAAATTAGCTGTAGTCTGACCTAGAAATTGGCACAATATCACCTTGAGTCATTTTATAAACCAATTATTTTTTAATTTTAATAATTTCTTATAAGTTTAAAAGTACAGTAGGTGTTTTAAACAACACTATTATGGCTACTCTTGATTGCATGGAGACATCTTGTTCTTAAATTAGTTTTACAGGGCTATTCTTCCGCAATAATTGATGATGAATTTGTGTATTTAGCTAGGTTTTAAGAGGAACTAAAGCCAAATGGAACATCTTGCTCATTTTGGCCTTACCTTCTAAGAACAGTACACTAGAAAAAAAACATGAAAAAGATGCAAAATTATGATAAGAATACATTGCATAATCCCTTTCTTACCATTCTTTATGAAATTGCTGGGTGTTTTGGAAACACAAATGTGTGTTTTGGAAAAATGTACTTGGCATTTATTATTACCCTGCTATCTCATACTGCACGACATTTAAATTATTCTCAGAAAGACTAAGTCTTAAGACAAAAATACAGCAACAGTGGTTATAACGTGAAAAGCACCCATAGTTGTGCAGTTGTAACAGGAGCACGGCGCTGTACAAGGTGTAATTTATAGGTGGAGAGGAGTGGAGAAGGTGAGCAGGGTGAGGTTTCAGAACACGGACTAATAACCTCACAGCGTCACTCAATCCGCAGCGATTGTGAAGAGAGCTTCTCGACTGCGTTGTCACAGCAATCTGAGCACCATTGTATCCATACGTGGCCCAGGGCAGTGGTTCATGAAGGAAGTATTTTCTAAGATGACAATAAAAAGCACAATGAGAGGGTGTAAATGAGCAGTTTGATCATGTTTATTTCACAAAAGATTCAGTTTAGAGGAGACACATGGATTTTCTTTCATGCTTGACTATAGGCGAGATAACTGTGTGAAAAAGACGTGTTCACTCTGTGGCTGTAACTCACACACACACACACACACACACACACACACACACACACACACACACACACACACACACTTATTTTTATGAAATTTACATCACAAAGCAGTGAAAAGATTTATGATTCAGATATCATTGTACTGCAGTTTGACATGTAATTTTTTTGTGCTTCTGGTTTTCTAAATTTATAAAGGTCAATGTTTGAGCTACGAATGTTGTAACTGTTTCAGTCTGGGTCCACGTTGAGTCCAGGACCCTCCCAGTGGCACAGTAAACATATTGTCCCAAAACCAATCTCCTAACCCCCCCACCCTCGTCTCCTCGTGAGGAAGCAACACAGTGTGGAGGCCGCTGGGATCCTATCTGACTCGCTCATCAGCAGGTCAGAAGAACAAACCACAAGCAGAACTTGAATGATGAGGAATGTGAAAAGATGATTCTAGTTGCGTTGAGAGCTTGGTAGATTGAGGGAGAAACTGGAACCTTTCTGATGTTTAAGATGTTGAACTCCTCCAAATTCTTCCAAGCATCCACTGATATAAAAATAGAAATGTCTTGCCTCATAAAGGAGAGGATACTTTCAATCAATGTTTTTTTAAAACTTATAGCTGAATAATCAAGATAATACAATGTGTTACATGTAATTACGTTCGGTTGGAGGTGAGTTGACCAAGGTATTAAAGTATAACTGTTACTAAGTAAAACCAAGACTCTTGGTTTATTGTGATTCAATTGGAAGGAAGTTTTGATCATGAAATTGTTCATAGCAATTAGACAGTTGTGTAGGGTGGCTAACTTTGAGTGTCATTGGGCCTAGTAGACAGATACAACGACGTATCGTCTTCATAACAAAGTTATAACTGAGCCAAATTGACAGATCCCGGTGGGATGAAGAATTCTTAAAGAATCAAAATTGCTACATGAATTTGATCAAAGCTACATCGAAATATCATTTTAGTTTCCTGCAGTTTTTTTTAAATAAACATTTTAAAAACAGATGGTAGCTTTTTAACAATTTTCATTTATTGGCTGGAAATATCAGCCGATCTGTAATTTGATAAAAAATCTGGAAACCAGGTCTGTCCAGATGACAAAGACTGTTAAGTAAGATTAGTGATTATTTTTTTGGGAGGCTGACAGGAATGATGTCAAGCGGGCATGTGGTTGAGTAACTGTTACACACAATATCATGTGTCATTGAGGGAGTTGAAGAGTTACAGGACATGCATAAAGTAAGTCAGCATGGCTTTTTTATGAGGATGTGAAGGGGCGGAAATATTTAAAAGCTGCACATTAGAATGAAAAAAGGACCTGGGATTGTTGTTTGTGAAGATAAAGTCATTGACATAAGCCCATCATACAGACTTCATTCTTGGTTTCAGCATATGTATCAAGTCTGTGGTTGTAATGGTTAAGAGGCTTGGCAGTTTTCCAAATAAGTACATCTATAGTTTTTTCAGACTATCAAACCAGCATCAGAAAAAACAGCAAAGAACAAAGTCCAAGGTCTTGACTGTAAAGATAGCTCAGCGTTGCATCCAACATGGTTGTTCAAAATGCAAGCAACCTCATAATATAAAATGGTAAACTGACTTTATTTACATTTTACCAGTTCAGGAGGCTTCAAAGGGCTATGTTCAGTCTGCGCCACTGATTTGTGAATGGTTGTTCATACACTCATATACCAATAACAACAGCGGCAAAATGTCCAATGAAACTTCAACACCTGGTCAGAGTGAAATAGGGAGTCAAACCACCAACGTCCATATTGGAAGATGACAAGTTCTGCTGATTGGTCCAGAGTTGCCCCTATTATATATTACAATAAATGCAACATGACACATTAATGTATGTTATCTGTATACATCTCTACAGAAGGATATACAGTAATATCAAATCTTTATCAAGCTTAGAGGTAAATCTTTTAAAAGGAGCCACTGTATTACATCCTTAAATTGATAGTAGACATGACTGTGTGTGTGTGTGTGTGTGTGTGTGTGTGTGTGTGTGTGTGTGTGTGTGTGTGTGTGTGTGTGTGTGTGTGTGTAGACGGGCGGACAGACATAGTGAGAGATACACACAGAGTAGCTCTACGCACCATTCACGGCGTCACAAAGAGCAGAAACATCACTTTTAGGACAAGTTTTGTAGAAGCAGAGGTTCAAAATGGAGGTACCACATGAGGAGGTAGAAGGTGGCGGCATGAAGCCCGTTACCGTAAAATACATATATAAGGCGCACCTTATTATAAGCCGCAGGGATCAGAGCACTGAAAAGAAGCCGCGGCTAATAGTCCGGCAATTACGGTATATTTGTCTGCTATGTTTGTGAGCTTTAACAGGAAGTGGTGATTTAATCTCACAGGGACGTCCTCAAGCTCAGTTCACCGTCAGATCTTCTCAAAAGATTTCTTACTTTCTCAACGTTCTCTTAATAATATAAATTCCAGCAACTTTTCATTCATCCAGGACATTTGATATGAATGCTATGCTAAAGTTTGGTGAAAACACTTTCCTCAGGAGACTATAACGAGAGGTAATTTAGAAGATGATATTTGCTCCTGATGGCCACGAACGACAGAACTATCTTCTTCTGTCGGGAAGGTAATTCCTCTCAATCTTTCTAAGCCTGTTTACAGTCAGTGTTAGAACAGAAGACCCATCACAGATCAGGGTTAAGAGACACTAGGTCGTGGTCTTTATTCATGTTCAAGTCCAAACAAAATCTGGCAAACATGGGATTGACCAAACCAATCCACAGGAATCCAGACAAGAACTAGTACAAAGACTGAAAGAGAAGTCATCCTCCATAAGAGCACAGACGTTTGTTTCCTCAAACTGGCACAGACCGGAACAGAGTCACTGCTGTCAAAGACACCTGACGGGGGACGGTGAAATATGAGGTGGCGTTCTTGCACTGCTTGTATGTTACGCTGGGCATCGGTGTCAAAGTGAGCACTCGATACTTAAGAGTCCACTGCAGCTTCCTGGATGGTCGACTCATTGTCCTCCCCGTGATGTTGTTTCAGGTCTGTGAATCCAGGCTCCAGCCCTGTTCAGTCCAGTCTTTTTGCTGTTCCTGGAGCAGTGTCAGAGGATGACTGCACCCTACCTTCATCTGAAGCAGTCCGTGGTTTAAAGGTCCTGCATGCAGCCAGTCCGTCAGGCTGTGGAGCTTCTCAGACCAGTCTGGGTCACGCAGAGCCAGGCGGCGACGCTGAGCTCCCAGACTTCAAAGTCCAAAACCGACGATTGCTACCAAACCTAAAGAATCCACTCCACGTCATCGATGGCCCAGAGCAACGGTACTTCATCGGCATCATCGACATCTTCACAGTTTACAGTTTTAAGAAAAGACTGGAGCACTTGTGGAAAAGGTTAAGACATCCCGGTCGGTCCTTCTCAACTGTTAGTCCTCAGAATTACTGTGTCCGGCTGTGCCAGTGGGTCCAGAACCACACCAAGTAAACCCTGGATCCCCCAGAACCACACCAAGTAGAACCTAGCTCCCCCAGAACCACACCCAGTAGAACCTGGATCCCCCAGAACCACTCTGGATCCCCCAGAACCACTTTGGATCCCCCAGAACCACAACCAGTAGAACCTGGATCCCCCAGAACCACTCTGGATCCCCCAGAACCACACCCTGTAGACTCTGAATCTCCACCAACTGTCACGGAACAACTCTAATTAACCAAAGTCCACATGAAGTGTGTTTCTCGTCATTTATTCCGCGGGTGGATCTGCTCTTTATTCCCGTCCCGGGCTCACAGTCGGAGTCCTCGGCCTCGGTTGGTTCAGCCGCGAGAGGTTCGGCACAAAGAGCAAATAAAAACGTAGGTGAACGGAACTGATGCTGCTTGTCTGAAACTCCACTTTGTGTTCACGTTAGTTGAAGGACATTTTGAGTGACATTTACATTCGTAGAGAAATGTGACTGAAGGCAGTGCCGGCCCAAGCCTCTGGGGGGCGCTGTGCTATGCAAACCCGTTCATCCACCTCAGTCCCCTCTGAGCTGGACTGTTAATGCTGAAGGCTTACAGACAAACGTCGCTCCCATTAGCAGCTGTAATAACTGTAATGTGTTGTTTGCACCACACTTCCTCCGTCACTTTTTATATTGAAATGACTGAACTTATTCAGGAAAAGTAACTAAATACCACAGCAGACATTTCACTGTGTGAACCCGCATCCTGAAGTGTGAAGTGTGAATGTGCCCAAAATGAGCAAACATCCAACATCAACCACAAAGTAAAGTCACAAATTTCAGCTGCATCACAGTTTGACACATTTTTGACAATGTAGGAAAACTGAGGTACACCATGATTTCTTTAAACAAAGTAAATAAATTAAAAGTAATAATACATTTTAAGTTGAAGTAGATAAAATACTGAAAAAAGACAAAACTGAGAAATCTGGAAATATAGCTCGGCTTCAACAAGAGCTCTTGTGTAAAACAGGTGAACGTTGAGAGAACAAGCTGATCAGTCATCTTCTAAAAGTTCTTCTCATTCATTAAATACAATTATTAAATCGTGTTCATCACGCGTGTGTTTCAGTGTCCTTTTGTTTACTTCACAATGTTCAGTCCACTTAAAGCTCACTTCACACTCACTCATCAGTTTCATCACGAACATCAAGCATCATGAACATCGACGTCTCTTTTCAGTATCAGAACAGACGTCATGGCCGTTCTGGAAACACACACACACACACACACACACACACACACACACACACACACACACATCTGAGTGGTGTCGGTCTGCTTTCAGTCTGGAGGCTTCACACGCCGCATCAGAAACTCAACACGCTTAAATACAAACCCACAAACATAGAACCTTCATCCTTTTAACGTCGCTGCCTTTCTGAAATAAACTTGAGATCTGTTATCGACGTCGTACAAAAATAACTTACTCAACATTTGTCAAACTTTTCAAAGATTTGCCAAGCAGTCAGAATCCCGCCATCTCAGATAGTGCTGATTTAATCTCACATGAGGAGTGAACTCAGACTCTAAATGACGCGTTCACTCCACGGCTGAACTAATTACGTACGCCCACAAAGCACGACTCACTCTACGACAGAACACTTTCAAAGTGGAACCTGGAAAACAGGGGTCAAAGTTCACAGGAAGGAAGACAAAGTTCTCCTGAGGAGGTGGCGGAGGTCCACATCTAAAGGAACCTGAGCGAAACACTCGCGGCTCCGCTCTCCCTCTCCCTCATAAACTGAGGAGCTGAGTGGGGCGAATAAGTTTGCCCCACTCAGCAGCACGCCGGCTGAGAAAGACACACTGGTTATTGGCTCCTCCATAGTGAGACACGTTAACTTAGGACTGCCAGCGGCCACAGTTAGCTGCCTCCCGGGAGCCAGAGCAGGCGACATCGAGTCTCAGCTAAAGCTAATGACCAAGAGTAAACGGAGATTTAAGCGGATTGTAATCCACTGCGGTGGAAATGATGTACGCCTGAAGAAGTCTGAGGTCCTCAAAGTTAACATAGAGTCGGTGTGCACATATGCGCGGACCATTTCAGATGAAGTAGTTTTCTCTGGCCCCCTCCCAAACCTGATCAACGATGAGATGTATAGCCGCATGTCATCTTTTAACCGCTGGCTGTCAAGGTGGTGTCCCAATAACTCGGTGGGCTTCATTGATAATTGGAAGTCCTTCTGGGGCAAGCCTGGTCTCATTAGGAGGGACGGCATTCATCCCACGTTGGATGGTGCAGCCCTCTTATCTAGAAACATAGTGAAAAGTTTAGCTCCTCCATCCTGATG
>OMNM01064179.1:2004-14555 GCA_900302745.1 Parablennius parvicornis | reverse complement strand
GCTCGTCCTCGCTGTTCATAGTCAGGAAGCGGAGCACCACCAGGTTGAGGAAGGCCCCGATGACCGTCAAGCCCACCAGGATGTACATGAAGCTAAAGGCCACGTAGAGGGGCTTCTTCTGCAGGGCCCGGTTCTTCTGAAGGGCCACGAAGTCCCCGAAGCCTATAGTCGTTAATGTGATGAAGCAGTAGTAGTAAGACTGGAAGAAGCTCCAGTCCTCGTAGTGGGAGAAGGCGGCGGCGCCGATGCAAAGCGTGCCGATGCAGGAGAAGAAACCCACGGTCACCATGTTCTCCATGGAGACGTCGGTGATGCTCATGCCGCAGCACTTCTTGATGCGCTTCAGGAGGTACTTGACGAAAGTGTTCATCCGCTCGCCCAGACTTTGGAACATGACGAGAGTCAGAGGGATTCCCAGGACGGCGTAAAACATGCAGAAGGCCTTTCCTGCGTCGGTCCCCGGCGCCGCGTGGCCGTAGCCTGAGGAGAGAGGAAGACAAGACACGGGGAGTTAGCGGGGCGGAAGGATTTAGTTAAAGTGCTGTGGGGGGTGGGGGGTGGAGGAGTGGGTTGGTACAGCAATCAGCCGGATTTTTACCTGCTACTCAAAAAGCCCCGGATCAGCTTTTGTTTACAAACATGACCAAGCAAGAAAATCTCCCCGGGAGAGTCGAGCGCTGCCAGAAGAGGTATTGAATAGGTTGCACGGCGCAGAAATGTGTCCATTCATTAATCTTATTTGGACTGGAAGATTATGGCGGTGGTGGGGGAGGAAGGGGCGCCCAATTAGCCAGAAGTTTCCGGTGAGGTGGAAGACTTTTGGAGGAGGGATTGGAACGGAGTCACGGGGGAGCCAGTGAAGCTTTTAGCTTAATTAGACTTTATCTTTGGACCACAAGCTGCTGACTCAAACACACAAACCCACTTCAAAAAAAAAAAAAAAAAAAAAAAAAAAAAAAACCACCTTATTGATTAGCTCTCTCACCACAGCCCATAACCGTGGAAGTATTAAACACTTCAGTCATTGCCAAGAAACGCCCACCATCGTTTGGCTTGTGCATCGCTTCCACGACTGCCCTCCAAAAAGCGAGACGGAGTATTTCTCCTCCACTTCTCGCCGCTTTTCTATTCCTTGTTTTTACATGTCCGGAGCAAGGTCTGTTTTGCATTCTCAAATATTGATCCTGTCTTTTCCCATAAGGCTTTCCACCTACTCAAGCATGTGCTCAGTTATGCGCTCTTCAAGAAAAAAAAAAGAAAAAAAAAAAAAGAAGCAAACATTTGCCTGACCGAGCCGATTTGCAGTAGAATCTGAAGAACCTATATTTGCATGTGGAATGAGTGTTAATTGCTGAAAGGACGACAATCATTTAATGTGCTGGAAGCATTTCATCGTGAAGATTCGAAACGCAGCTTTGTTTGTAATATACTGACAAGACTTCAAACAACTTGATTTTCTTAAAAAAAAAACAACTACATTTTAATTTTTTGCACAGTTTTGGGAAAAGATGCATTTTTCTCTGTTTCCATGGAGACAGAGGTTTTTTTTTTTTTTTTTTAAAGTTTGCTTTCAGTGGCTCCAAGTACCATTGTCTTGTAAGCAGACACCCAAAACATAAAAGTTTTCTTCATTTTCACCTGAAAATGTTGTTTAGACGTGGCCTCATTGAAGCAACAGGGCTTTGTGCTAAAAGTCATAATGTACAGTTTTCACCAGGCAAACAAGAAACATCTTGCATGTTAATAAACTGAAGCATTTTCGAGGCTTAAAGAACCATAAATACACCCCGGGGGTTCAATGAAGATGTGATGAGCATTAATAGAAGGTTATTGGTGAATTTTCTAAACACAGCCGCTTCATGGTTTACCTGTTCCCAGTGATCCAAGAGACAAGTCACCTTTAGGTAATAAAACGGATACAGCGCTTGTTATTTTATTGCAAAATCGAGTTTGAAACTCAGACATCAATATGCGAGTCGGGGAAGCGACACAACTTATCTGCAATAGTACAAAAGCAATTGGAACATCAGCACATTAGCATCCACTAATCCACTGTTGGTATCTGCAGGAAAAGGCCAATTACAGATCATATCTGTCGGTATTGAAGTGGCTCCCTAATTCACAGCCAAATGTGACTGGAGCCTTTTTCACTCCAGCGAGAGAACGAATGGGAAGTGACGGGAATGAAAGCCTGTTTCCATCCCATGAAAGTTTGATGCTCTTTCTTCAACTCGCCCTGATCTTAACTCGTACAGTTAACCAAAAAAAAAACCTCAAAATGGCCGTGACCTTCAAGAGTAACTGCGCTGGAGCTTCATCCATCGATAATCCGGCTCGCTCTGCCAGCTGCTGTTGATTTCCCACGCCGCTGAACAGCGGCGATAAATCTCACCGTAATACAGAGCTGGATAAGTTCAAATAACAGAGAAAGAAATGTTTTGTTCCAGCCCAATTTCAAGTAGCAGAGGAGGCGTCTTCCATTTGCAGAGTTGTAAACACCAAACTTCAACTTCAACATAAATGATTTTAAGGTCCCTTCAATAGTTTCACGAGTGTAATCTTAATTACGGATGTTAGAGTTTAATCTTAAGCTAAAGCTCATTAAATTCACATGATCCTGACTCAGAGGTCTTCAACCTATAATTCACCTGGAGCCGCAAAACACATTGACCCTTTAAAATGAGGCTAAAACAGCTTAAGTTTCATATATACAGTAATTAAAAAAAAACAAAAACTATTTACTTTCAGTCATTTCTGTACCTGATTTTAGTAGTTTCAATCACCTTTTCAAGTCTTTTTTTTTTTTTACAGCCTTGATTAATCCAAGAGGTGAATTCATTTAAACATTGCTCTGCGCCGAATAAAGAGAAAGAAAGTTCAATATCAAATTAAAAATAAAAAAAATCCAATAAGTAATTGTAAATGATAACGTACCCCTGCGGCTAATATATGAGCAGTTTTAACCATCCTGTGCAGTTTCTGAGGTATAATTTGTTAAAAGGTTCAGGGAGCCACTATAAACAGGCCAAGGAGCCACACGTGGCTCCAGAGCTGCTGGTCGAGCTGATAAATATCTTCACTCATTGAAACGCAGCCAGACGCTCCAAAAAAATGGAATAAAAGCTGATGAGCTCGTTTTAGTTTAACGAAAAAGGGCTCAACAAGTGACAAGAGCCGATGTGGTTTTTGAGCATTAATACAGCCGATTGGAGGATGCCATCACGTTTTGACTTACCTTCTTTAAATGAAGCCATTTTAATAAACACACAGCAGAATTCACGTGAAGACTCGGAAGATATGATGTAAAAAAAAAAAAATTAATAAAAAAAAAAAACGACGTTTTTCACTCTTCCAACGTGAGGAAAATTCTAATTACACCTCTGGACTGACGTGTGTAAGCAGCCGTATCTCTTAATCCCCACCTTGCTCAGAATGAGCAAATTAATTGATATTGATTGCGATTGCTCCGATTTGTTCTCGGTGACTAATCAGCACACGATGAATAACAGCATCAGCTGCAGGAGAAACGGCCGCGGCGCCGCTGCGCAGACAGATTACACCAAATCCAGGAGATCATCTTTTTCACACCCCCAGACATCAGATGCGCCTTCTATTTGCTCGTTTCACTTATTTTCTTCTTCCTCCCAGCAGGCGGCCATTGTTTGCAATCAGACTTGAGTGTATTGGGTATCGATTCGACGGCCACAAAGTGCAGGGTCACCCCACTCCTATGAACAAACTATTACTGGGTTGTTTTTTTTTTTTAGCTTTAAAACACTGTAATTCCCTCTGAACTATCGAGTTGTGATGTTCTACGTGTTTATTCTCTAATCCAATACCACTTAAAAACCGCTAGTATTGCCTGTTCTTAAAATAACCTTGGAGATATGAGTTAATTATAGATCTATAAGCACAACCGCAGAGTATTCTCTTTGTTATTTGCCAGTTTGACGCATTGTACAGCTTTTTAAGAATCATTAATCACACTTGGAAGGTGTAGCAGTAATGCCAACTCTGGGAAGTTAGGATTGAATTTGTGTAATAACGTCAAAGTACAACAGATTATCTACCGAGAGCCTAACAAGAGCTACACTCGGTAGAGCACAGACGCCAACGCCATCTTGTGTTTACGAACCGAGTTAGCATTGCGGGCATGTTAGCCACTAACTCATATAAGATGCTAACTAGCTACCTTACTGAGTGAAACTGAGCGTGGTTTAATAACCTCGATTATACAAAAGGAGAAAAGAACTGCATGTAGATATTACAGCCTCTTGAGGTGATAGCAAACATGACAGAAGAAACCGAGTGACTGAATACTTCACGTCAGCTCAAATAAACAACATATAGCAAACATTACACAACGTTTCAGGTGAAAATGCATCATTTTTTGAGTTTTTAGCCAATTGATGAATTGTAAACGGGAGTAATAATAAACACAACCTTTATTAAATCTGGCTCCTGAAGCCATGTGCTGCAATGAAAGTTAGAATTTTTGTCAGTATGATTCTACAAACAAAGACTTGAATTTATGGCTAAACAAGCGTCTTCTCCCACCTTTTGTTGGACGTGTCGTCATCTGGGTTAAGAACCAAAAAATGTCTTACACGAACCTGATCTTCCTGATAGGAAATAATCTGAAGACCAGAAGGAATTTATGATGATTAGAAGGTAAAAATTAAAACTGAATATCAGCGTTTTGTGGTTTAAGTTGATAAACAATATCCACTGTAGCTGCGATGTGTTATTTATACAAATAAATGCTAGCTGTTGTCATTAGCTCGTGTGCTTGTTTTTTCAAATCCGAACATCCAGCTTGAAGAGCAGCTAACTGACATCACCTGCTGAACTTTTTATGAGTGAATCTGTCAAAGCAATATATATCAGCAGAGCTACAGCATGTGGGTGATGTCATGACAGACCAAACTAAAAAAGACACTCCGATTATTCAGTGAGTTTCTTTCCCAAATAGCTCCACAACTAATAAACAAAAACAAAACAAAGTTGAGTGTCTGCAATCAAGTGAGACTTATGCAACTAAACTCTTGCGTAACGACAATAGAGCGCTGTATCATTTTGGTCCTCCACGGGTTGCACACACACTGGACACGGCCAGTGTGTCGGCAACATCCACGAAAACCTGGCCAGCTAACTGCTAATGCTAAAATGAGGGAACATCCAAAAGTTCAGAACGCTATCGTTTGCCGAAACAGGTGAAAGAGTCGATGTGTGGAAGCGTTTCTTTGATGTGTGCGGAGCGACGAGCGGCGTCTGCTGCAGCGCCGCACTGTGTAATCTGTTTGTCCGGTTATAATGACTCTATTATCTGCTGTTGTCTTGGGAACAGACATATTTGCTTTGCTCACACGGAGCACCCTGCCATGCACAGGTGCTTTTGTGTGTGTGTGTGTGTGTGTGTGTGGCTGGCGAAGCAGAGGATCACGGTCTTTAATTTTATGGGAGTTAAAAGCGGTGAGAGTCGCGGCCTCTCTAATATTACATAATCCAACAGGTTTCTTTAAAAAAAAAAAATAAATAAAAAAAAAATTTAATCTGAGAGGTCGAGTTGTGCAAGAATAAAGAAGGGAAAGAGAGAAGCGACGCAGCTTCAATTAGTATTCTCTGAACAAGCTGTTTGGGTAAAAAAAAGGAAAGCACGCCAGTCTTATCGGCGGCGAACACAAAGTGCGTCTGCAACAGAGAGCTCACAAGACATTAATTGAGACGCAGTAATTCTTGCCTTGTTTACCCAAATGTAAATCTGATGTGGAGACATTAACCCAAAAAAACCCCAAAACAATTGTTAACAGCTTTCCTGTTAAACAGATTATCCATCCTCCTGGGCTTTTCTTTTACAGTATTTTTTTTTTCAGGCCAGTGGGATTAAAATATACAATAACTGTTGAATTCTTTTTAATAAAGCGACATACAGCTAACACGTCTATATAAATGGCACGTCTGGGTGGCTATGGGGGATTTTGGCCTCTATAAATGAACTGTTGGGGTTCAAAATGATGTAACGGCTGATTAGATCCTCGCGCTTTGATGAAATTAGATCTTTTTTTAGCGAGATGCAGCTTCCATCACATTACATTGCCGGGGTGACCAATGATTAGTGGCAAATTTTATCACTACAGCCAGTGTTGTTGTCAATATTTTATTCAAAGTTTCTAGCTTTTCCTTGATCTTCATTCCATTTGAATATCGGATCATAGGAGCTGCATTCACAATCTGCTGTGTCTGTGTGAGCTGGACTGGCTCCGCCCACACATGCCCGTCTTGGGAAGAGGAGGAAGTACTTCCTCTGGTGGTGCCATGTGCCAGGGCAGAGCTGCCTAATTGTGGGAGGAGTTAAAGGGAGGACCTACCTTAATTGTGATTGGCTAAACCCCAGATGACACTATATAGGGTTTGATTTCTGATTGGCTCGTTGGAGCAACACACTTTTTAAAAACTGAAACAAACCAGGGAGAGAGAAGACAGACTTTCTTCACTTCTGGGGCGTCGTTCCAGATATGGGAATGATTGTTACAGTTCGAAAACCTTTAGAAAGTGAATGTTGCGCGATATGACGTCATTAAGACTGGAGTGGTTTGAAGAGGAACTTACAAGATTTGAAAGGGTTAATAATGTGGGAAATAAAGTAAGAAATAAAGTGACTGGACTTCCAAAGCGCGTTCCTCAGGAATTCAATTTAAGTAGCTAATTATATTATATCATATCATATCATATCATATCATATCATATCATATCATATCATATCATATCATATCATATCATATCATATCATATCATATCATATCATATCATATCATATCATATCATATCATATCATATCATATCATATCATATCACAGCTCTAAGTGTCTTAATATTGTTCATCATCCGAGCAGCCTTCACACATCTGCTGCAGTAAAGTATCTTCAGTTGGATGTCAAGTTTATTCCGAGTGAAGTTTCATGTTTTTCAAACACTTTTGGATAACCAGGTCACTTTTCTATCTTAAAACAACCCGTGGCTTTACAACCTCCTAGAGAGACGCCTGACAAAGGCTTGAGGGCATTAATGGAACACATGGTGCTGCTTCCTGACCACCGCCTGGAGGCTGGATCCAGAAACATTCTCACAGGTGGAAAAATACTTAAATCCCCACAGCTCTGTGTGCGCACCACAATCATTATGTATTTTCTTTCTCCTCCTCTTCTCCGGGGTCCAGACCTGATGCTATAACTTTAATTACTGAGCTTCAGCTGGACTTGCTTTCCCACTTGTTTGATTTCTAAATGTTTTATTTACCTCTGCTGCCTCTTGCTCATCTCTTGCTCTGCTCACCTGCTTTACGGGAAGTTTCAAGTGAAACCGTGGTTAATTCAAAGTGCTCTTCAAAGTAAATGAAGTTATTGCTGGTACCATTTTTGCATTTTCATTTCAGAAAAGTTTAATGTTTGAACATTTTTAAAAAGATGTCCGCCATCTACTCATGCATGTGCAGAAGAACGGTTTTCTACGTCCGTGGTTCGGGTGCACAGTAGCAACGTTTTAGCAAAGATGTGTTTTCCTTTGTTTAACCGGAGATAGACTCAGAGCCGTTTTTAAAAAACTTTGCGTTTCCCCTCAAACACACGAATTTCAAAAAGCATTTCAAAAAGTTCCACCTCAAGAGCCGCTTTCATAAAAGCTGAGTTTTGCCGTTTCCACGGAAACAGAATCAGAGCATTTTCGAGAAGCTGTTTTCAAAAAGTTGAGTTTTCAGTGGCTCCTCGCTCTATTGTCCTGGAAATGGACACCTGAAACACAACAAACGTTTTCTGTTTTTAACTTGATAAAGTTGTCGAGTAAATGTGGCTTTAGGTTTTCTCTTTACGCAACGGCGCTCTGAGACACTTTTTCAAACCGACTCCCGAGGTGGAACTTTTCTCCGACGCCCCTCGCCAGACAGCCGGAGGCTACCGAGCATGAACCAGCAACGTGAGAAACAGTTCCTCTGCTCAAACGACAGGAAGAAACATGGCGGCGTGGGCAGTCACACGACTGGTGACTCAGTCTGTGTTCTAGTTTTATCGTCCATAGTGGAAGTTTTATAGTTGAGATTCACCCCTGATAGCGTCCACTGGAATGTCAGGTTCGTTACAAAAACTAAGAACAGCGCCCCCTCATGGCCGCCATAGTTTTCAGTGTTTCTGCTATTGCCCTGTAAACGCAGAACTTTTCTGAAACCAAGGAAGTGATGTCATTGGGAACATGGTTGTGTAAACGGGGCCTGATTGATGCTTCTCAGCTTCTGATATCTCAACATCTCTGCACACTACTACCTTCTGGCCTTTTCACAGTTATTACTTTTACTATGTTGTTGTTGTTGTTTTGTTTACTAGGAGTTGTGTTTGAAGTGTTTACGAAGGTTTTCAGAAGTGTTCCTGTGGGTTTCTATCGTAGCACAATGTGTTTTCAATGCAGCCTGAGCATCACTACCACCTTGAAGTCTTATCTATTCAGTTCAAAACCTGCTGCAATCTTCAAGTTCTGGACAAAGTTTCATTTAAAAAAAGTTTTTTGTCTTCAGTTGATAACAAAGCCTTTGTTTTCTTGGGTGCATCTGAAAGGTGGGCGGGACAAAAGAGGAGGACCGATCCTGACGTTTCCCGCCAGAAGCAACCATGACCGAATAAAACAGGAGGACCTGAGGAGGCTGGTGACCTACCTGTCCACTGTCCCCAGGTAGGCACTGTCCGGGACGCACGTGGATAAAACTCTGAAAAGTTTGCTCTTCTGCTCGGCAAATATTCGGCAGTCAGTGTTTTTATTCACTTAGAAGTCGCTGCCACTGTCATACATCTGCCCGCCACTAGTCGGAGCTCCAGAGCCATCAGACTGCGGTCAGAAGACGTCTTTTTTTAAATGGTGAAGAGACGAAGAATAGAGAATAAAAAGAGAAACAAATGTAGCATGTAATGTTTTCATGGGAACAAACAGACACGGCAAAACACGGAAACCCGGGCTGATTTCACGATGCCGCCATGAACGCTAGTTCTTCTGGCAAACCAGCCTCAAAGCCACGTTGCCAGGTCGTTTGTAAAAACACGGATAACGTAACAGCAACATTTTGCACCAGTAGGTTTCATTAAAACTGTCCGTATGTTGAGATCGTCGTCATTTTCAGGTGGGATTGTTTGGTTTTTTTGAAAAGTGAGACGTGTTCATTTTTACTCTGAGTCGAAACAAAAAACATTTAAGAGATTAAGTTATTATTTTATGAGTATTTCATCCATCCAGCCCTCTCAAAGTGAAACCAAGCAGTGTGTGTTTGACACCATTGCGTTAAGCGTTTCTATTCAGCCCTGAGCAGCAGATCAGTGACTTTTCCGCACTGGAGTGAGACACTCGACAGAAGGAGTGGATTTGAAGTGCTTCAGTGTCGCCCACATGGGCCAGTCAATCGGCTGGGTCGTGTCTGGCTCTGCAGCAGCAGACGCTTCATTTGCATGGCAGTGAAAGCTGCAGTGTTTGCGGCAGAGTCACACTGAGGACGATCCAGGGAAAGCACGTCGACGATCAGTCGCACAGCGTCCTCGGGGACTCTCCCAACTCACGTCACTTTCATCAGGTTTGCTTTTTCTTCCTGAAAAGCCCATAATCCCTCTATTTGATCAAAGGGGAATCAGTGTGTTTCTTAACAAAGGCTGTTCGACGACCGTCTGACTGCCGTGTCGCGATCCGCCTCATAGAGACGAGGGACGGAAGCCAACCCACAGTTCACTCAGTGTGCCAGCAGCAGCCACTGACGTATGTTTTTGATATTCTCCGTCTTATAAACAATAGCAAACAATATCAGGAGGTAACTCTTTCTATGGCACTCTGTAAAATACGAAAAAACCCTCAGAATACCCATTCCAGAGTGGTGTTGAAGGCAGATTTGACACAAAATTACTCTTTAGTTTTAAGACATTTTAAAAATGTTTATGACGACAGATACTGATTTTACTCTTAATTATTAAAATATAATGTGAATATCCCAATTCTGAACTTGAAAACACCCACGTAGCATATTGCTCCGGTAATTGCTGGAGGTAGAGTTGGTAGAGCAGGTCGTGTTCGAATCTGGAAGTCGGTGGTCTGTTTATTTTTTTGTAACCTGTATTTTTTACCTTCGCCAAGGAGGTTCTGTTTTTGCCAGGGTTTGTCTGTTTGTTAGCAGGATTATGCAAAACCTAATGACTGGATCTTCCTAAAATAAATCCAGAAGATGTGTCTGGACCAACTTAGATCCATTAAATGTTGAGAGTGATCCTGATAACCATCTGGATACAAACTAATATCAAAGATCCTGTTTTCCCATTTACTTATTAATGAGCCCTTTTCAAAAACATCCTCTCTCTCTTCTCTCTGCATGCACAGGGAGAACATGCAGACACCACACAGAAATGATCTGAAGCCCAGAATCTGTGCACATGTAAACACTTTCTGAGTTAAAGTGAGTGAAGTAGGATCGCTTTGGAACATATTGCATTATGTGTAGCTGGTGGAGATGTTTGTTCCTTCACCTATTTTTTCATGAGTGCACATGAAAAATGTTTAAAGTGGAAACATTTTGATCCTAATGGGATGAGATTTGACAGGAAACCTGCTGGAATACCTTCACCTGCGCTCACTCACACGCTCACAGCCTCTGTTAATATTAATTCAGCACATCCATTATCTGCTCCCTCGGGGAGACGAGAACGCCGCCGTCTCCATGGAAACAGCGGTTGGTTTAGCAGGGAGCAGCCAGGCACCACTGACAGTGATCGAAGTCACAATACAAATCTTGGGGACGGACGTCAACGAAGTGTTTAGAAGGTATCCGGGCCGTTTCCTTCACTCCTCTGACATCTGCTGACCGTCTCCTGTTTCTCCTGGCTCAGCGAGGACGTGTGCAAACGCGGCTTCACCGTCATCATCGACATGCGCGGCTCCAAGTGGGAGCTGATCAAACCTCTGCTCAAGACGCTGCAGGAGTTCTTCCCGGCAGAGATCTGCGTGGCGCTCATCATCAAGCCGGACAACTTCTGGCAGAAGCAGAAGACCAACTTCGGCAGCGCCAAGTTCTCCTTCGAGGTCGGTGGCTCGTCTCCTTCAGTTTCAGCTCAGACGGCAGGTTTTCAGAAAAACATCTGATTTATTTACCAGAGTTTTGTTCAGGTTCTCTCGAGTTTTATCCCTATTTGATCTCCAATTTGACTCCAGGGTGTTCCCAGGCCTGCTGGCAGCGGAGAGCTACTCTTTAACCTTGTTTACCACTTTATTTATTATTCATATAAGAAACCAACATGTGCTTCTCTTTCTTCACATTGTAGTATTTGTTTAGTGTCTTCATGCCTCTTCCCCGCAGCAGAACGAGGCAGAAGAGAATGTTTTTGAGTTGTATGTTCATCACATTTGGTCTTTTTTTCTTCTTCTCAGAATATGTTTGAATTTGCATCACTTCTGACTCAAAGATGAACTCGTTTTGGAAAATCTTTAAGGAACTGATGATAATGATAAAAGCCAAAACGAAACGTTTGTTTAGAGTCATGGACGGAAATCACACGAGTGTCTCTGATGTCTATATGACCAGATTGTAACTCTCGGGTTTTATCTCAGTTCGTCCTGCTTCGTTTGCTTCAAAACCAGAATTTACACTTTTTCCACTATGAACTGCACCAGCAGGTTTTTTTTATTGTATTGTTTTATTGGTATAATTGGATGTTTTGCAGTATTTCCTGTATTTTCAGAATACTTTCAGGTGCCTCTCTGAACCTGATGCTCCCTAAACGTTAATGACAGTATTTTAATCATTCGTCTACAGTGGATCTCGGTATATAAAAGAATTTAGATATAAACATGAAGATTGTTATGGAAGAATTCCACGTTTGATCACAACAGTTGGACGTGATTCAGGAGAAATTTGACTTGTGATGATGCAACGATTGTGATGTTTCCAGGATGCTTCAGTTGTATTGATGGTAACAGCTTTGTTTGGTCGTGAGAAAGAGTTTGTGTAGGAACCGTCTCTGGGTTGATTCATCACCATTCGGACGCTTCAGCCCAGCCAACAAGGAGAGATTAAATCTGCCGGTTGGTCTGGAAGGAGTTTGTGGTGGGATGTCTGGGCTTCTTCGCGTTTCAGACGTTTAAACAATAGATGTTCAGAGATTACAGCATTTATCACTAAAATGTATTTATTGTAGCTTCGAGCATCAAGTGTTTCAGTTTAGTTTTGGAGAATGCTAACAACTCCCACCAAAAGCACACAGATGCTGATCGCCGGTATTTATTTCTCTCCTCGAACTGGCTCTCTGGTTTGTCTCTGCGCAGACCAGCATGGTGTCGGTGGAAGGCCTGGCGAAGCTGGTGGACCCCTCCCAGCTGACCGACGACTTCGAAGGCTCCCTGGACTACAACCATGAGGAGTGGATGGACCTGAGAGTCTCTCTGGAGGAGTTCATGGCCAACGCCGTCCACCTGCTGTCCCGGCTGGAGGACCTGCAGGTGTGTGTGTGTGTATGTGTATGTGTGGGAGTGGGAGGGGGGGGGGG
>OMNM01064178.1:19440-37642 GCA_900302745.1 Parablennius parvicornis | reverse complement strand
AAGCCGCTCCACATGCGCTCTCCGGTGCCGCAGGGCCGCCGACACACGCTGCCCGCCAGCGAGTTCCGCTCCCTTAGCCCGGAGGACGCAATCAGCGTGTTTGAGATCGAAAGAGAAGGTAAAATAATAATAATTTTGTTCTTATATTTATGATTGGTGTACCTTTTACGCATCGATGTGAACGATTACAGAGTCGCTCTGCACCTTTACGCACACAGAAAAACCAAATATATGTTTGTTTTTATAGTAGGAGAGATAATCAACACCTTTTTTTAAACTGTGTCACCTTCTTATTCCCCTCGTAGCCTTCATCTCGGTGTCCGGTGAGTGTCCTCTCCACCTGGACGAGGTGCGTCACTTCCTCACCTTGTGTCCTGAGCTGTCTCTTGGCTGGTTCGAGGAGGGACGGCTGGTGGCGTTCATCATCGGCTCACTGTGGGACCAGGAGCGGCTTACCCCGGTAAGACAGAGCGCGGGACACCTGGACGACGTCAGATTTACCACCGGCGACGAAAACGCAAGGTTGAAAACAGATTACATGAGAGATTTAAGTGCATATTTATGGTAGAATGTGTTCGGGAATTCAGTGGTGATAAATGTCACAGATCCTCTTAAATCTCACCAGAAATACACTGACAGGTGGAAGTGAGGGTCAGCATGGCAGGGCCGTTAAAAAAACTTGGCAATTCAAGTTTATATAGGAGTCAAGGAAGCAACAATGCCCTCTGGAAATCGTTTAAAAAAAAGAAATAAGCTTTGAAGAGAAGATTCAAACGTTTTACCATATGCAGTTGGTACAGGTCTTCAGGTAGAGATGACAGATGCGTCTTAAATAACGTCCCCTGCAGGTTAAATCAAACTGTAAAACTTTCTCATGCTATGGGGTAGGTACACATATGGCACACTTCAAACATTTATTTTTTCTCTATGATTTTTGAATAAGCGAAAAAAAAAACAGTTGAAACCTTTGATTTTGTTAAAAAATATAGAAAGTTTACTAAAAAAACGAACATTTTCAATTATATTGATGGGTTTTTTTTTTTTTTTTTGGATAGAACTGTATCTACATGTTTATTATAATGTGAACAGACAGCGACGTTTGTTCCGAATGTAATAGATGAAGAACAACCGCGACAGTAAGATATACGTGAGAGCAAATACACAGAACACAAAAGTTAAAAAAAAAACCTCAAACGGTCTGAAAGATCTGCGTCTATTGTCGAGGCTGAGTCAAATCTCTAGAAACAATCAAATGAAATTATTTACCGATTGAAACTACTGAGAGTATTTCAGCCAGCTTTTTCTTCTGAAAGAATTTGATTTGTTTTCTTACTTTAAAATAAGAAGATAAAGGCAACTTGGCAATATTGCTGAAATTGAATATGATTCTATTGATTTTTGCCATTTTAAGTCTCCAGCTTTGTTGTTGCATCAATTGAAATCCAGTCTAGATTTTGAACTAAACAACAGGCCCAAATATTACAATGAACTCTTTCTGAAAATGTAACCTGGTTGTCTTCAGATTAGTTTAACAGGATGTCTCACTGAAGTAATATTAATTGTCATGTTTGTACAATTTACAGTATCAATGTATTTCCCTGATTTGTCGTCATTTTGAGATGTTTTGCGCTCAAGTTTTTTTTATTGTTAAACTCAAAAAGTAAAACTTAAGTATTTGTGTAAATTCCTGATATTTCCTAAATTAAAGAGGAGCCAGTTTTCAATTAATCCACACTCCTACATAAAATCTTACATCACAAAATAACAAAACCGACAATAAAAGATATTGAAGCAATAGCACACAAAAGGATAAAAACAGGATTATTTTACAACAATACACAACATAATAATGTTTAGCAAAGCACAATTTACCACCAAAAACCAAGTCAGAGGGAATTAATTATTTTAACTTGGAATGGACCGATTGGCCTCAAATGTTGTTGGACTGTCAGATGAAACCAAAGTGAACCGAACACAGAAAGGCCTCCAGTTCCAAGCTAGACTTGAATTAGGAAAGTTCTTCCTCACCCTAATAAACCACTACCCCACCGTGTTCTCCTCCTCCTCCTCCTCACCGCTCTGCTTGCGCTCTTTTCCCTCCAGGACGCCCTGACGCTGCACAAGCCGCACGGCACCACGGTCCACATCCACGTCCTGGCCGTCCACCGCACCTTTCGCCAGCAGGGGAAAGGCTCCATCCTCATGTGGCGTTACCTGCAGTACCTCCGCTGCTTGCCCTACGTCCGCCGCGCCGTGCTCATGTGCGAGGACTTCCTGGTTCCCTTCTACCAAAAGTCCGGTTTCAAGGTGCAGGGCCCCAGTCAGATCACGGTTGGGCCACTGACTTTCATCGAGATGCTGCACCCGGTCAGGGGCCACGCCTTCATGCGCCGCAACAGCGGATGTTGAGGACCTGGATTATCACTCGTGGTGCGAAAAGCAGTTTTGAGTAGGTTTGGTGTGTGATCAGTGATTGTGATCATCACAGAGGGAAGCTGGCTCAGCAGGCAGCGAGCTGGAGGAGAGACCCACACACTTAAGAGATGTCCAGAGCGATGTGTCTTCAATAATGTCACCGGAGCAAAGAATGTAAACATTTGTTGTTGTACGAAAGTATTTAAATTTTTATTTGGATAAATGCTGGACATTTATTCTTCTTAGAGAATAGCGATCAGATGCCTTTTTTGTGTCTTGCACTGTTTTCTATTTGTTTGTAAGCAGTATAAACATGGTGTGTGACTCCAAATAACTAGACAATTAAGTTTGTTTTCACAACTTTTAACTTTTTAGTTAAATTACAAAAAGGATGATAGGTCAGAACAATGATGCTTATTGGAATATATAGTTTTAAACCGTGTCTCATAGATAGATTTGCTCAGAGATGGTCACCACCTTTGCCTCCTTCGGTCTTGAATCAAGACAAAGTTTGTTATGTTTTGTTTTTTTTAATGTTTTGGTCCAAGTTATAAAGGTTATATTTTCTAACCGGCTTGTGTCTATGTTGTCTGATTTGCATGCACACGCACACATTCACTCTTATAGTTGTTTTGAGAATGAATGTTGCCTTGAAAGGTTTTCAGGAATCCTGTAAATGTTGGGGGTTATCAGTCTTCCCGTTTTTACTGTGATGTAATGACTTGACCCTACCTTCACCCATAAGTCAGTTGGATGGATGGATGCATATTGTTGGAAAACCCATAGGAAGAACATTCAAATTGAACAAGAAGGCCTAATGAGAGTACATTAAAGACACGCTGTGAATATGGAAACAAGATACGAGTCTTGCATAACACTACAACCCAGGTTACATGAAACAGCACTTTGACCAGGATTTGAATATTATTTCAAACTTTCCCTTCTTTATTGAACAGTAAAAAGGGTGAAATCATTTGGTCCCGATGCAAACACTGCAGTGTGGCTGCTTCCTAGAGAAATGGTGGTGGACAGGAATCGTTGTGGTTCAGCTCAAATATTCACATGCAGGCATATCAAAAGGCACAGTAAAGAGGTTTCCTAAAATACAAAAAAAAAAAAAAAAAAATGGCGAATGTCATTCAGTCTTCCATGTTTCCAAAGTACCGATATGCTCTGGGGCGGCTGCTTGAATGCAGATGTGATAAAAATGGAAACAAATGCCCTCCAAATGCAACTGTGATTGTCGAAAGCACTCCCCCAAAAACCCAAATTGTGACCAATAAACAAGGGAACACTTAACGCCAGTGGCGAGAGGATTGTTTCAGGATGAATCGGATCCTGAAGTTACACTCATCACATTGTCAGGAACACATTCAAATATCAACCTGAAGTCGATGGACTCAGCCAGAACAGTCAGGCTGCTCACAAACCTAAAAGTGTAGATAAAACAAACTGCAGAGGAGAGACTTTTAGCCAGGATTCAAACCATCAGTCCTGGATTGTTTAGTAGTAAAAGATTGACGGATTTCAAAGCCTTTCAAAGGTGAAACTGATCATTGGTCTGTCTGCTTTCACACAAAAAACCCCGCACAAATCTGTCTTTATTCCAACAAACAAAAGAGAGGTTTGGTAAAACTTCCAGAATAGATATCGAATTCCTAACTCTTTCTTTAGGCACCGCTGTGTCGACTGGTGAATATGAAGAGACTGAGTTTGATTAAAAACGTATTATTAGTGCAGGAGGTTGCACAGGAAAGTGCCAGTGAAACGTCTGAGCAGATAAAAGCAGCAGGAAAAAGTTGCTTTGGTACAATTTGGTCAGAAACATGTGAGTGGACGCAGAGCCGTATGAACAGGTAGAAGGAGACATCTTGGTGAAACGGCATAGTTTGTTTAAGGCAACGAGTGGTTTGAGAGACATTTTGCCTTATTTCACTACTGACACGTTTCTTTTACTAATTCAGCCACATACTCGTGCATGTTTTGTTGCTCTAAAGCAGGGCGTGTCAAAGCATGCTGGCTTACTTTCAGTGTGAAAAACACAAAGAAAACATGAACTAAGTGCAGCATGGTCATTACTCCGAGGATGACTTAGTGTAAACAGCAGAGAAGATTTCAGATCTTTCTGAAAAAACTTGCCAAATTAAGTGCAGAATTGAACAATATGTTGCATTTTTAGACACAACAAACCCCAGAGAAAGTACTCGTCAGGACTACGGTCCATGTTTTATGGGAAATCAATGTAATTTGTACCAGTAGATATCATTTTTAAAAAATGGCATAATGTTGAATAAACACATATTTTACTGAGAAAAGTTCAACTCAGGATCAAATGGGACCGTACGCGGCCCTCCGGACTATAATGAGTTTGACAACGCTGCTCTAAAGAATATCAGCATGCCAAACGAAGACGTAAAACCGGCACAATTAAAACACAAAGTAGGAGAAATGACTGGCAATTTTTGTAGTGTTGAGTCCAGTGTCGGAGAAAATGTGTGTGAGGAGGAATCTGATGAGTCTCAGTTCACTAAGATATCTAGAAAGTCTCAGTCTGTCTTTCCTCTCTGCTGTTTGTCTTTCAGAGTTAAAGGGATTTTAGCTGATTTATGAACCACAGAAGCCGAGAGACTCTTGTTGTCTACATATGATAATCGAGGCCCGTTCAGCTGGACGTAGCTTAAATGTCCTGAGTTTGTTTTCAGACTTGAGTGAGGATTGAGACGATAAAATGACTTTTAGTAAACAAGTTAGCAGACTGAGAAGAGACCGATCCAGCTTCACTCACATGGACTCTGAACTGGTCCGTTATGAGGAAACTAGAAATGCCACCATGTCAGAATGCCCCTGGGGGAGACCTGCAGTATGTGAGCAGGCGCTCGGCTACACGCTGGTGGTCAGGTAGCACAGGCACATTGATCGGTAGCCGGGATACTAGTGCACCACATGATTGATGTCGTGATCAATGTCATACTTTTCACAAAACTTGTTTGTGAAGGGCAGACAGGTGAGGTGCTCTAGCCAGTGCCAGTTAATCGGGTAAATATAAAACCAGACGATGAGCGAGGAGAAGAGCCCGATGTAGGCCAACATGGACACGAAGATGAGGATGCGTTTCCGGTACTTGTCGAATGTCCCGAAGGTGACGTAGGGCAGGAAGGCGAAGGAGAGCAGCAGGCCACTGAGGAAGCCGAAGATGTGGGCGATGTTGTCGATCCAGGGCAGAAGGCCGCACAGGAAGAGGAAGAAGACGATGCCCAGCAGCTTGAGGAAGGCCTTCCAGGGCTTCTCCAGCATCTGCCAGCCCTGGAACAGCTCGACGAAGAGGCAGGCGAGGAGGCCGAACTGAGACCCTGCAGGACCCACCTGGACCATGAAAAACAACGCCATGGTAAACATAAAAAAAAAAAAAACCCCAAAAATGGTTTACATGTAAAAACCTGTTTCACAGAGAACTTACTGAGAAAACAACAGACACGTGCTGGATAAATCCATCAGGCACGTCTGATAGGGTGGAAATAAAAAGCGTACATCCTGCTTACTGGGTTTCTGGGCAACTGTATCTGCTAACAGATGCAGGTCACACAGAATCAGGTTCAAACAGGAACACGGGACCTTTTGTTTTTTTCGAGTAAAGTGGTTTTTGATGTTGAATATTTATTTTCACCAAAAGGTGTTTTCGTATCTATTTGGCTGTTTGATAATGTACGTCATACGTGACGTGCGCGGATCTGTGGTGTAGCGTTAAGCGCTCAGCAACAAGAAGCCTTTCTGGAAGAAGATTTCATGTAAACCCTGTCGGTGTTTTCTCGATTAGTCCAAAAAGATGCCCGATGGGATAATTGGTTTTGGTTTTGGTAAATTCCTCAAATAAATCAGGATAAAAGTAGAACAAGTACATACAGTCTGAGGGTTACGTCTCATATTGTCCATCCAAACAGATTTATGAACTGAGTCTTTTAGTCTTGATAGTGTCTTTTGTTGCTTTATTTGGTTCTATATATATTCCATTCTATTAATCTATTTTGGTCTCAGACGGTTTGTCAGTTTTCCCATCGTATATAGTTGTTATACAAAATCAGCTGAATTTTTAAGAAGTTTTTTTCTTCTTCTTGTTTAGTCCTAATGTCTGCTGGATCCATTTACCCCTTTAACTGATTGTGATGATGCCTAAAACAAAGTTTTATTTCTAGGTTCTTACAGTGTTTGTACTCAGTTACAAATCTAAATGGAAAAATAATTGAGAGTTTATAAATAAGTTCATGATAATTCCTAAAAAAATGACACACGGGGTTCTTTTTATTGACCTTATTTGTTTTAAATCATGGCAGTGATGGTAAGACTGAAAAAAATAATTCTGAGCTCTTATCAGGTCACTGGGGTTGATTAGTTCATAACACACAGACACGCAGAGTAATCTGATTAGCTGGAATTGTCAATGTAGTACTTTAAGTAACAATTATTAAAACGTTCGCTTTTCAATTAAATATTGGTAGTTAATAGTTAATAACTCATCAATGAATACCTAACATTTACTTCATTTAACTCAGTTTCTGGGACCATTTTATTTAGTAAACTACAAATAAATTCAGAGACATCTTGATTATTTTATGTCAATGTGGAAACTCTGTGCTTGCACTGAAAATGCAGCTTTTAGTTTTCAGGAAATATGAAAATCGTATGTCTCATAGCGACGAGGAATGAACGAATGACCTCGGGGTCGGGCAGTAAATGTCAGCAGATTAGAGTGACGTCAAGGCTGAGTTTGGAGGCTTGGCCTGGTCAGAGGCAGATGGCTAATCTGTGAAGACATTAAACACAAACAGAAAAAGAGCGTGGCACTCCACCCACACACCACACGCAGTCAGGCCAACACGCTCCTCACACGAGCTACGCTCACTCGCCATAGGACGCCACATAACACTGACAGAGCCGTGGAAAAGGTGAAATAGCCCAAGTTAAATGCAATTTTGCAACTACTGACAACCATGTTGATGTTCGGTTTGACTTTGAGGTTTTCATGAAGTGAAATTTTGTGTGGAAAATAAAAAAAAGATTTCCCTTAATCTGATCCCAAAAAAAAAAATTACGTTTTTACGCCAATAGTTCACTATTCAGCTGCCTCCACACAAACATCTGTCTACGTTGTAAGCCACTTTCTCCAAAGAGAAATGGCAGGGTGCTTGATCAGACCACAGCAGTGGGTGAAGGCAGGGTCCACCTGGGTTGGGCGTAACACCTGGGTTTGCTGTAACACACTCGGAAAAGGGATATTCTTGGTATGAGGCGAGAGGTCTAATCACTACATCAATGTGCATCTCCTCTTCACAAAGCGGTTAATATACTAGACCCAACTTATTCACCCTCAGTAATAATAATTTTAATGGTACTGACCAACGCCAGTCAGACTAAATGTGATGAACCTGACATAATTGTTCACTTGGAATACATTAAGATGTTTTCCTGGGTGGAATGTACTACAACATGGTTCTATTTGGTCACAAGGTTCCTGCCAGTGCCTTTCAGAGACAGACCGACAGTCTTTCTCTGTCTAATTCTTCCTGGCAAGTGACGCGCATATAATCTCCTCTTACGATTCTAGGTAACCCAACATCTCACAATGAAATGTTACAGCATTGCCAGATCTGAGACTCTTTGTTGTCAACATGCAGAATTCAACTACACAAGCATGTATTCCCCCAATCTCATTATCTTACAACTTTCCTGTTTCATTTACTCAATGAACTCTGGTGTCGAAGCATCAGTGTGACCACACAACTGGATGTAGATAAAATCAGTGGCTGCTTTTTGGTACAATCCAATTTCAGCATTGGAAATCAGCTATAATTGTATTCAGCATCACTCAAAGAGAGACAGATTTTAAAATAAAATATCACTTAAATAAGTCCATCTCCACTTGCCTGTATCTCTAGCCGAGTTATGTGCTTCATTGGAGAGAGTTATCATCATCCCAGCCACAGTTGGTTAAGCAGTTTCTGCTCGAGCCACAGAGGCTCCTTAATTTAACAGTTAACGGATAATCTACTTAAACCACCTCTTTAAGTGGATTGACCGCTCCGTGTTGTGCCTTGCATGTGCTTCCTCTGGTTATTCCTGGTGCGTGAAGGCCTGTGAGCTGGTCGCTGACGAGGAGAGCGGCATGGTGGGATTTCTGGCTCTCACATCAACGTACGTCATTCAAAGTGCCACAGTCAGGTCTCTCGATGGAAACATCAGACGAAAGCAATTAAGCCCGACTTATAGATATGAAAACAGACGTCTTGATGACATCAAGGCCCAGATCAGGTCAAACGACAGAACAGATTTCACAGCTATTCTCTGCTCCCAACAAGTATGGTAGGTGTTTTATAAAGGACGGCTGTCATCAATGACGTTAAAGAGAAAAAGAAGAAGGAAAAAAAACAACAAAAAATCAAGTGTTTCGTGCGTCAGGATGAACCTGCTCACCAGCACGAGCACACCAGAGGCTTCAACAGACAAGTTTGTTTTTGTCACAAGCTGTAATCCCATTCACCAAGTGCTGCAGCACCGTTCTTTTTCAACCCACACAATGGTATTAAGCTAATCTCTCAAGAGGGGGAAGTGGGCTATACAGGGACACCCAGGAGGAAAACAGACCTGCCAGTAAACAAGTAGGTAATCCAGACTGGATTTTTTTCACATGCACAGTCATTCCCTGTTAGGATTATACATTAAATAAAACAGACAAAGTACATGAGTAGAGTTACTCTACAGGAGCACTGCTGTTGTTTCAGGATTTATAAATCACGGCTCATTTGTCACATGTTCATCCTGGGTACTCCAGCAATTTGTATTCAACATAAACACATATCTTATGTTTTTTTTTTATTATTTATAAAAGAAATAAAAAAATAATAGAAATCAAAGCTTACAGACAGCACCTCAGATAGACTATATCTTCTGCTGTGTCAGCAGCCACTTTCACTCTCACACCTAATCTTAGTGGCCAAGAGGATTGCTTCAGATTTCCATCAGCACATAGGACTGAATGCCATGTAGTGGATTAACAGTGCAGGTGTGCTGTGGTATCAAGCATCAAAGAGCAAAAATATAATGTCATCATTCATTTGTGTTAGTTGCGCGACAAGAATAAAATGTTCTGACATGCTGATTTGTGTTGGTGACTTAAGCCTATTAATTTTAGTTGTTGCAACACAAGTGTTTTCTTTTCCCACGCTGAGATACTCAGGTCTGCTCTGATAATCTCCAGCAGGAGAAACTCTACTCTGGTAAATGAGCTGAGCTAAGCTGAGCTCAGCCACAGAGCAGGAACAGCAGGCGAGGAACTGTAGTTATAATGGAAAGGTGACACTTTCTCGTAACATCATCATGAACCCGTCTATGCTTGAGAAGTGGGTGGCATTTTGACACTTCAGGATTATTCTGAGCAAACGCGCAGCTAAACCTGATGTAATAAAGTGTTTACTTTGTTTAACACAGAATAAACAATAACAGTTTGGCAATCATAAAGTTTTCTCAAATCTAGACATGGAGTAGGAGTTATCATGTATCACTGTGCACCTTTGATTTGAGCAGCAGTGTAGATATTTGACTGAAAGAGAACATACATGAAAGCACGAGTGTTTAAGTAACATGGGGGGGAAAAAAAGCTTATTTTGACAATCTTGAATGATTTCATAAAAACAAATTTGTAACATAAACTTTTAATATCATAATATAAAGTGTTTAATTTTGTATCTGTTTCTACAGGTGTATTTGTCTGACACATTTGTGAATGAAGATATCATAGTGCATATAAAAAAACCATATCATATATTAATATATCGTTGAACACTGTTTGGGCCTGACAGTGGTACAGTGATTAGTGCTCTCGACCTCACACTGGAGCCTTTCTGTGTGGAGTTTGCATGTTCTCCCCGTGTGTGTGTGTGTGTGTGGGTTTCCTCCGGTTTCCGCCCACGGTCCAAAAACATGCATGTGAGGTCAATTGATGACTCTAAATTGGTGTGAATGTGAGTGTGTGTGTGGTTGTTTGTCTGTGCGTTTGCCCTGTGACAGATTGGCGACCTGTCCAGGGTGTACCCTGCCCTCACCCACAGTAGGCTAGGATTGGATAAGAGGAAAAAGAAGATGAATGGATGAATACTGTTTGCGTGTTGAACCTCGAGACAACGCACATTCTAAATATTGTTCACGGTTTTCAATTTTGCTACAATGAGAAGATATCTTTACCAGGTAAAGGTTTTGTGGATTGAAAGTTCTAGGCTATTACTGTGCATTTTTATTCCACAAATAATTTACATTCATCAAAAAAACAAAAAAAGTAATTATAAACCAAATGCATGTCACACATAAGCAAGCAGAAGTAGTGGACTGAAGCAAATTAATTCTACCTGCTAATGTGATTAAAATATATCTGTTAACAAGTCAGAACAAGTAACTCCCCCCAAAAAAGAATGTGTTTGAGTAGAAGCCATAAAGCTGATGTGAATGATGCACTGATGTTCAAAGCTCACCTCCGCTCTGTAGGGCAGGAACAGCGCTGAGGCAAGGTTACCAGTGATGCCACTGAGAATATAAATGATGGAGATGCGGACCCAGCCTGCCAGCTTCTCCAAGTCTCTGAGGATGGTCATCTGGAACACAACTGACACGACGCAATGTAACAGCCTGCAGGCAGACAAAAAAGCATGCAGGGATACATGAGCCTCGAGGTGACCCATCTTTGCACAATCATCAGGATTGTAAAGATCCTTATCCTCATCAAAAATAATATACTTACACTTCTTGGAAGCAGAGAAAAAGATAAACAAAGCTCCTGTTTGCCTGCTTGTGTTAAAACTTAACTTAACAATACAGCATTTCCTTTGTGCTTGGAATTATTTGTAAGTAGTTAAGTACTCATGTGAGTTAACTGCTCACGAGTACCGAGGCTTCATTTAGATATATTTAATTCTGTGTGAATGCTTAAACAGCTGACATAAAGAAACCGGACACTAAGCATTCATAAATGCCTATAAGCTTTGTAAACGCTTTAAGCTTCCTCAAAACATACAGAAAATGTGCATTTTAGCATTGCCGTGGTGCAGAAGCTGCATCACTGATATGCAGTACAGTAGCAGTATTATAAGATGTTTCAACCGTGCAAAAAAAAAATGAACAAAATAATATGTAAAACCTGCAACACCTGTGTTTCCAATTATGCAAAAGCAGAAACAAATAAACATCCATTGTTTGTCTGGACACATTTGGAAGCAGCAGTTCGTACCCAGCATGGAGGAAGAGAGAGAGCCAGAGACGGTAGAACTGATCGGGAATGTCGGGGTTGAGGAAGGGCAGCAAGCCACACACATCATCCAGACAATGGACCTGCGTAGGAACTGGGCAGTGGGTGATACAGTAACACAACAATGACGCTCAGGTGCATAATGACTGTGCACACGCTACCTGTGAGCAGAGTGTGGCCTCATCATGGAAGTAACCATGCATGAAAATACAGTACTCTCTGGTTGTAATCTCACATCTACAGAAGAAACAAGCAAAAAGCAATTGATTTTTCTCCACATGATAGAGCACGTCATAAAATGAACAACGGTCAAGATGACTCTGCTCATATTTCACACCTGCCCTTTGTTCCTATGCAGCACGGCCGCCCCTTGATGTTACAATCCATGTGTCTGTAACCTGTGGAATTCCACTGTGTGGGAAAGGTACACACCTGACGAAAGACAAATAGAGAGAAATTAGCTCAAAATGGGTCTTTGTAGACACAGATTAGATAGAAGTAATGTCATTTTGCAGTGCTCCCCTTACCGGCCACTGGGTGATGTCGTCTGGCCAATAATGAAGTCCTGAAGAGGCGGGCTCCTCACACACTCTGCTCACAGCAAGATAAACATAATCAGCTTCGTTTGAACATGATGAACACACACACTGTTGAATGTTTGTTTGACATGCTCTTGTTGTGATGAGGCACAGTGTTGTATCCTAACCTGGGATCCTGGTGGCAGACAGAACCAGAAGACCTCGTCTTGTTGCCCACTAGCTCATTGTTCCATTTAATAAAGGAGGCAAGGGTTTCCTGTGGAAACAAAAAAAAAAAAAAAACTCAGGAAAGTATCTTTTGATGCATAACATGTACTTTCTGATTTGAATAAAATAATTTCGATGTAACAAGTTTCCTGTTTTTATATGATTCGAATTAAAAAAAAAACAAAAACATCTGTCTGTTTGAGAGGTCACTCTAGTTTTACATTGTAGCTGCTGACATGAAGACATTGAACATTTTCTTCACATACAGTATGCTGAAAGATTGTTCACATACGGAGCAGTCCAAGTGGTGCGTCTGCACACATCCAGAGTTGTCATTCTGGATGCAGCAGCCAGACTCTCTTTCAAGGTCTTTGGCACTTTGGATCAGAGTGACTATCTGCTTATCCCGTCGGATGCAGGGTGAGAACTTTGCCCCCAGGTGGATCAGATCATCCTGAAAACCAAAGGAAAATGTCGTAAGAAACAATTAAACCCACACAGAGTGAAGGACAAAAACATTAAAAAAGGGAACTGCGTTTTTTTGTAACTGCGTATCATTTTAAGTCTATACATTAGCAGTACTATTATACAGTCTGATTGAGGTGTCTACTTTCATTTTACAAAAACACAGAAATGTGATTTCAACCAACAAAAAAAACTTAGTTTTTGTTAAACCTCTTGAATGAAGGAATTGTTTTGACAATTTCAAGAATGTAACTTGGAAGCCGTGATGAACAGTTACTGGTAATACAGTGTGGGGAAAACAAGCTGCTGTTTAGTGAAAACTACGGCAGGTGGAAGGAAATGCATGAAATTACAAATTGAGAAAAGTCCAGCTTGTGACCCTGCATCAACGTAGATATTGAAAAGTAAGAAATGACACACGTGACCATTAATTACATCAGAAGAAGTTTGGATTGTGATATCAACGTGAGCATCAGGTCAGTTCCACAGTAAAAACAGGGAGACACAGCAGCGTGACTCAGGTCAGTGAGAGACTCACAGATCTCGGACCGATCCAGAAGTTCTCCTGTTGGGTATATTTCACGCTCTCATAAATGCCTTTGTTCTTCAGCACCTGCAGAGGGCAGTAGAATCACACAGTTAAAAAGTGCTTGATTGCTCATGAGAAACAACTCAACAATTTTATGCAAAGGTGAACCTTTTTTGCTGCTTTGTGTTTGACTGGATTAAAAAAGTTTCTACGTAGTAACTGTAATTAATGCAATAAGTCATATAAAAAAAAGTTTTACTATCGATCAAATTGTTGGATCACTTTAAGAGGAGAGACTTTTTAAAGCATCACTCACCAGTTCAGTCTTTGAATGTTGTGCAAACCCAACAGGGGCAAAACCGTACGTGCAGCAGGCCAGTAACGTGATAACTATGTGAACAAATGTAATCCAGTAGGTAAAGTAGGGCCTAAAAACACACATACAGACATAAACCACAAATAAATCAAATAAGCAAAACCATAACATTACACCACATAATTTCAGTCCTGGTCTGATTTTATAATGAAGCAGAAGGAGATGAATTGAATTAAATCAACTGAAAGCTCTTACATACACATTAGACCGAAGAGAATTTTTTTTAATTTTACATCCTGTTAGTCTCTCTGCAAGTTCTGTTTCATAATTTACGGTTTTGTGTCAAACCTGTGGCTGTGGAAGTCGTCCAGCTGTTTCTGGACGTTGCTGCTGAGGCTTCGTCGATAGTTCCGATTCAGCCACTTTCCGACGACTCCCATCCCATACTGACGCTTGTGCTTATCAAAAGCAAAGTGCTTCACTTGCGATGCAATGCGACCGCCGCGGCGATGCTGGCTCTTGTCGAGCACTGTGACGGGCGTCCTGGGGGTCCGGGATATGTCCTTACTGGAGGTGAAAGACAGGAGAGTTGAGCATGAGCCAAGAACAAGGGCTTCAGCTTAAACTGCAGATTTTTCTCCAATGTGCACCGGAACATTTACTAAATATTATGATATAATAACATGTTCAGCCACTAAATGTGTGAAAACCGAAATCTTTGAGTGAGGTTTTCAGCACTTTCAATCTATGCCACCATGAATGAAGAATGAAGGAATGAAGTTATTTCTGGGATCAAACCTGCTACTGGTAACGTACACCTCATGATTGGCCGGTGTGTGTCAATAATTTAAGTGAACTGAAGACAAGCGAAAAAGGAATCATAATCCACGCGTTTCACTTCGGCAAACTTTTACATATCGGTTTTGTTTTTATTTGTTATTCATTTGTTTATGAATAATCAGGTTTCTCCAATTAAGGAATGAAAAAAATAAAACATTTCTTTGTGCCCAAGAGAAAATCTTACAGTAGTGTACTTACAGGCTGGAGAACTTCTGGTCAGGTGTGTCGCTTTGACCAAAACAGGCTGATATAGGAGGTGATTCAAAGACATCGTCAGCCATGGAGTAAAACTCATCCTGAGCATCAACCTGCACAAAGTGAAGATGAGGGAGAGAATTTATGAGCACTATATCAAAAGTTGTTTTTTTTCCCGGTTGTATCTGATGTTTCGGTGAAGAACTCGTAGAGGAGATCTAAAAAGAAATAAACAACACTAAGGTGGCAGTGAATGAGAGATAATAAATTAAAATGGAATGAAGTTATGAGGTGGATAAGGGAGGGACTGAAAGCAGAAAAGTTAATCAAGACAATACTTGCTGGACAGGCACAAACAGGAGAGTGGAGAGGAACTATCTACTGACCTTACTGAAGAAAAGTGACTGCGATGCGTCAGCAGAATCCACAGTGTCTTCGTCCATCCAGCTGGGCCTTACAAAGCTCCTCCGGGGAAAACTACGACCAGTCTGTGAGCCCGCCAAGCCACTCCGACCCTGAGCACACAGACACGCCACAGAGCAGGACAATTCCCACCGGCAATGTGTTTCTTCTTATGTACAGGTAAAAAATAGCATTCATAAAAAACATTAAAACGTTTGTTTGGCACTAAACCTTTGAAAATGGGTGACGATACACTCAAACTAACAAGAAAACGCATTTTCTTATAGTTTTATAACTTCACTAAAAAGCTGCCACTGTTTTATGATATGGGGTGTTTGTTATTATAGGCTTGTAAAGCTAAATCTGAAACAAACAAAAAACAAACCCACAATTAAAATAATTCAACTCTTGTTGTAATATTTGTATTATTTCACATGGCTGATATCTACAGATTCCAGGCCTTTGACTATGGAAATTGTCATATTGATACATATTTAAAAATATAGCAAATAACACATATACCAACTATTCCTATTCCATCCAACAAATACACAGACACAGAGCTTTTCTTGTATTTTCACTCACTCTTAGCAGATTGGATGCAGCTCTGATGCTCATGCGGGCTACCGACTCCCTCTTCCGCCTGGGCAAGCGGCCGTATCCAGAACGCTGGCTGGTGAAGGAGCTGAGGGAAGTGACACCTGGGGTGGGAGGAAGCCCTGGAGCGGTGTGAGGTGTCCTGGGGGAGCGACTGTCCCCCTCGTCTGGGCAACGGAAAGCTCGTCCCCGTGCTAGGGGGTCAACAATCTACAAACAACAGAGAAGGGGTGAGTCTCTGGAATATAAATAATATCATGGGAACTTTGCCACAAGCTATTAAACATCTGCCGTTTTCACAATATGTGCACCTGCTCTCTGAAAGATATACAGAATAAATTACCTGAAAGTCCCTCAGATGTGACCTTGAGATTTATGTGCAAAGAATACATTTACTAATAGTGAGATGTAAATGAAGTGCAGCTATTTGTATTCTTTTTTAATTCATGGCATTGCAGCGTGCAGGAACTAACACTCGCAGCCGAGAGAAATGGACCAGTGAAGGACTGGAACGATCTGACAGGGACAAAAGGTACAGACATTTATGTGGGTCACAGATGGTCCTCGTCTGCCACTGTGCAGCATCTCAAGAGGCAGCTCCAGACAAAAAGATCTTATTAAACCCAGACACAGTGTTCATTTTCATACCGTTCCATTCAATTCAATTAAACTTTATTAATAATGCACCAAATGCAACACAGTCATTTGTAGGTGCTTGTTACGGAGAGAAACCCAACAGATCTGTATGATGTTGTTGTTTTTGGGGATTGTTTTTGCTCTTCTTTTCATACTCTTTGGTGGTTCTGCAGAGTAAAACCTTGCTTGATTTGTTTATGCGTGTCGCTCTGATGTATGTAATCACACCTTGGGAAACTTGTGAGGGGCTGGTGAGTCCAGGCTCTGGTCCATGCTGGTGGCTGTCTCAGGCTCTCTGTACTGGGCCTTCAGCTTGCCGTAGCGCTGGCTGCAGTGGTGCAGGCTCTTCCTGTGCCAAACCTGTTGCTTGGTCTCACAGTCGTCACCCACCCCAAACCACTGTGCCGTGTTCCTAGAGGGCCAGAAACATGGTGGGTACAGTCACATGTGACAAAGACATTACATTCAATGACAACTGAAAGAAAAGGTTTGCTAGTGTGGTAGTGTGGGAAGTGCTAGTGTGTCATTTTAAACATTCAAAGGTTTTTAAAGGCTAAACACTCAGAACAGAAAAAGGTAAGAGATGTTATACAGTCCAATATACTTGTAAACATATCTGTTGCTGAGTACTTCCTTTGTTTAATTTAAGGAACAGCTATAGATCAGAGAGCAATAGTTCCTTTAGTAGTTAAACATTAGGGCTTCTGTGAGAAGTAGCTGACAATTACCATTTGTATAATTCTATATCTTCAAGTTTTATCTCTAAATTAAAACATGAGGCAGAACAATATTTGTTTGGATGGATGTTGATCATGTCACTGAGCACTGAACACCTTGTACCTCTGGACACTCCAGGCAGCTTGTATTTCCAGAATGAATTTTTTTTTCTGGGATTCCTTTCTTGTGTTAATACTGGATATTTGCAACTAAATGTTTGATGATTCTGTGCCCACAGCCTAATATCTTTGTAGGAGAGCTGCATCCTTCTGAAAAACTTTCCATATTTTCTGACTTTGTAGAGTCTGTTGTCGAGTCTCTTTATTGGGCTGAGGAGAAGAAGCTGCCTCGTAATAACACTGATATAATGAGTTGATCTCCTTAGGACACACTCTCCCCAATGACACAAATGCACGGGATCTGGTATCCTTAATTCAACAGGCATTATATCGCTTTGAGTTGAAAATAATCATACAAATTAAGACTTGTCACAATAATTGTGTATGAAGTGTAACTTATAGGGAGTTTTTAAATGGGGATAGAGCCCATTCAGAGAATGCTTCACCTGGAAGTGGTGATGTCTGTGTGATTTTGGTCAGCTTTACTCCACTTTGCAAGAGTTTTGCTTGTGTGATCAACATATAATGGTACATCCTTTAATTGACTCTAAAGACTTAAAGTATAGGAATATTATAACAATGTTATAAGTGACACCTGAACGGTGTCACGGTAACATCACTTGAAAGTTGGGCAGTTTCATTCTTTCCATAATATATTTTTATTAAATCGTTTGACTGATATCCTTTTAGAGTTTTATCTTTTCGACTGTGCCTCACTCGACTCTGACCTGACCATAAATGTGAGGCAACAAAAAAGAAAAGTAAACAATGACTGACCTGCGGATGCTTTGTGAAAGTGACGTTTGTCTACCGAACTTCGCCCTTCTGTCTCTGGATAAAAAGACTCCATCTCCAGCAGGACCGAGGCTCTCTGACACAGAGCCAGTTGCTTGACCACTAGTACTGTTTTTCAGAGACGACCGCAGTATCTGGGGGGGG
>OMNM01064178.1:0-14751 GCA_900302745.1 Parablennius parvicornis | reverse complement strand
TGTGTTTTTTTTTTTTTTTTTTTTTCTCCTGATTTTCTTCTGGCATAGCTTGGACTTTTGTTTTGGGTCATTATCTGACCACAGGATGATCCTATGACCCAACTATGTGCATACCAGAGAGTACTGCCCAGCTCTGCAGAGTGCTCTGGTAGCCATTTTGGTTCAGGCTGTACAAGTCACCAACCTTGGATCCAGTAAAACAGCCCCAGATCGTCAAACTTTCTCCTTCATGTTTGGCAGGTCTTACAACATATATTACAGCAGAATCACACTCCTCCTCTATCCCTCACATGGCTACTGAACTTGATGTCTGGAAAAAACTAAAAAATTCTAAGGGGGTCCACCTGCAAATTCCTACGCCAGATAACAGCCTGTCATATCGAATGTGAATAGTTTGACTGTCTGGACCTTGACTGATGATTACACTTTAGGTCTTTGAGGTTGGCATCCTTAACATCAATACTGATGGGTAAATTATCATAATTGGTCACCTTCATTTTAATCTTAATTTGATCAAAACATCAGCACTTTGGGGAAGTGGAGGAATATGTATAGCTGCTATTTTCTATATTTAGGTGTATTGATTTTCCTTACACTTATATACAACAAATTGACGAATCATACAACAAACTTTAAACCTCTTGAACCTAGACCTGAGAAGGATCAAGAAAGAATGTCGACTAGTGCAGAGCTGCAGTTTGCTATGAAAGACTGTTGATGATGCCAAAAAAGGAAAATATGTAAAGAATGAGATCTGTTTTTCCTTTTAACTTATGCTACGAAGGTGATTTTTACCAGCTGTGCTTGGAACTAGAAGCATACAAGGAAGAAGCAGCACCATGAGGGCACATTTGTTAAGTAAACATGAATCATTTCTTTTTAATCATTAACCATTAAAGTACATTCTTTCATCCAGTAATTACACATAGCTGAAACGGAGCTTAATGTGAGTTGTACAAGTAGTCGTGCTTCAGCTGTGGAAAGAAAATTAAAAAAAAATCTAAGACAAAGTCACAATACCATTTTTGATCGAAACAAGGAAAATCTGATTATTGTGTAAAGTAATAAGAGTTTAATGATAGATCCTTTTGCTTGTCAAGTAAAAGGATCAGTAACCTGAATGACTCCCCCCTAAAAAAAACCCACAAATGTTTACATAAGCATTACTTTAAAAACAGCTCAAGATGTCATGTAGCAGGTAAAATGCCATTTTCCCAGGTGTTTCTGCATGTCTACGGATGTGGTAAAATATTTAAGTGACTCATCTAAGCAGCTCTCTACTTGACCATCAAGCAACAGGACTGTCTCTGTGTCTCATCCATCTCCACCCACCGCTGCTTTGGTGCTTCTCTCATAGTAAGTCACCATGGTTCATTCTCGTCCCTCAGGGAGTGGCCTCTCCGAGTGTGTCACCATGTTTTTTTTGTGTGTGTGTGTATTCCCATTGGCCTGGTGCTCAGGGCCTCATGTGTAAACCTGGAGATGGGCAGGTCTGTGCTCATCAAGTCACAGTAGTAGTAGTGTTGTAATAGATTACAACAGCTCTCAGGACAAGCTTCTTCTCTTTTTACAGACTACAAACAGTCCTGACTGTGAGGGTGAGGACAAGATATCATGTTTCATTCTCTGTCTCATTCACCCAACACAAGCAGCTCATAAACGCCACATAGGTCAAATGTGAATATCCAAGTGTGCATTGCAACAGAAAAAAACATATGAAGGACCTAAAGGACATAATCTGACATGAGATGACTGTTGTTCTCACTTTTTATTACAATTACTATTACAGAGGCAGTCAGGTAGAGCTACAGTATACCTTCATAGTTTCTGACATTAAAAACATTAAGATAAGATATTATAGTGCCAATGTTGCAGGCAACAAAGCTCTTTCACTGAATATATTTTTGGTATTCTTCACACTGCTGAACCAGGCAGAATCCACAATCCACGCCTCCACAGCAGTAAAAAGAAAAAAAAAAAAAACCTGTTCTGGTTCTTACTTACTGTGTGGAGGAGAAAAGAATGTCTTACTGAAGTACAACATCGTGAGTGCCAAGATCAGCCCTTTTTTCTGCTTTTTCTTGTGTTGAGGCACCAGTGGCCCAGTTGATACAGCAGGTTGTCTTTCAATCGCAAATGTTTCAGGTTTGATCCCACATCCCCAACTGTCCATATGCTGAAATGTCCTTGAGCAAGAAACTGACCATTAAATATCTTCCAGGCGATGGACCTTGCATAGCAGAGGTCACCACTGGTGTGCAAGTATGTGTGTGAATGTGATTTGCTGAAACTGTTTGAAAATGCTGTATGAATGAAATCCAATTATCTTTTCAAGCTTGTGACTTGCCAGAGCCACTGGTAGACAACCCACAAACTTCTTAACTTAATTGTTCAGGAGGAAGGCTCAAACACTAAGAGGGTCACAACAGAGTCCTGACACTGACCACAGGATGTTTGGGGCTGTGAGAAGTGTTCCAAGTAAGCATGGAGGACTATGGGGAAGTGTGAGTTCATGACTGGCCACTAAATTAATGCAGAGCAATGAATAATGGTATCTGAACTGAAACCGACTGTATTGAATTTTCATTTCTAATACTCACAGATGTTACCCATCATTTTAATAAACTGTATGGCACTCAAGCTCTCAGTCTTATGTTCATTGTATCTGAGTGCATTCAACTTTGAAATCAAGGTTTGATAAATAGAAATATTGTTTTGTGGGTTTATGCCTCTGTCAGCCAGCAGAATTTACACCCACTGTTAAAACCCATCAATATCTATCAGGTCATACACAGTGAAGATCCAGTTATCTCCCTTCTTTATCCATTCTATCCAGAGAGTAGTCCTCAGAAACCTGGGCCTAACCCAACACAGGGTAAAGGGCAGGGTGCCTCCTGGACAAGACAACACAGGGATAATATGGAGACAAAAACCACTGCAGCCACTGAGTAAACATGCAAACTCCACAAAGAACTCTCCATCAACACTAAGTTCAGACCGATAAACTTCAGGGAAGCCACAACGCTAACCGCTACACACCTGACAATGAACAAATAACAAGAAAATGTCATCAAGCTGTGTCCAAATATAAAGATGAACGAGGAATGTCTTATTGATGTTGTCTGCAGTATTGTCATACATTTCCTCATCGGGTCCAGTTAAACATTTGTGGCTAATATAAGAACAGTCATCTTCACAAAAATAGACCACTTGAGGCAACAAAAGTTCTGACCTTTGGCTTCCTAAGACTCATTGGTTATTTGACCGAGAAACAACCTGTGTATGAAAATGTGTTTGGCAGGATGGAGGCATACTCGTTGTCACACTTGTGCTTCTCAAGGTGTGGGGGCAAGAGAGAGACCGTTGGGAGGGCAGCAGGATCAATCTGGGGGTCAGGGGGAAGCTTTTCTCAAGCAGAGTGTTTTCTTACCTCTATATATCAATGTGACACGATCTTCACTTATTTTGAGGTGCATCTTAGCTCTGTGAGTTTTAATAAATAAACATCACAATATCCCTCTGCCAGACGGCTCACCTAACATATCACATGATGATGCTTGTGACATTGTGAAAGTGCAACAATCGAGACCTACACGCCAAACAATGTTGCATAATGCTCAAGTCCTTCCGTAAGCGACAGTTTCACAATTCAAACTCTCTTGTGATCATTAAACTGTATCTCGAGATAACTGCTACCCTCACAATGACGAGAATCTAAACTGAAGGAGTCACTTGAGGATTCTCCTTTGAGGCAAGCAAATTGTTATAAATCATGGGGTAAACAGATGTTATCAGAGTCCTTATTAAACTGGTGGAGTCTAAGAAAGGGAACAGATCTTTAAATAACTGCGCTATCACGTCTTTTCATCATGCTTCACTAGTGCTGCAGATGATTGTTTAATGCAGCAAAATCTTTCAAATTATACAACAAAAAAAATCAAATTTGACAAAAATATTTATCAGGTATATTTATTTTAACAAATTACACAAGTCTACTATGCCACCCAAGACTGAAATTAACGATAGACACATCTTCCACGTTGATTTAAATGGTCTTTTCATTATTTCAAATGTTATCTTGTGGGCTGATTTTTTCCTGATGTTTTGATGTCAGTCAGAGTTGCTGTCAACACAAGTCTACCAGAAACATGCAGGCTGTCTTGTTTTCTCTTTAAATGGCTTCATATTTCCCATGACAGCCTGGCAAGTGAAGCCTTCAATGCATTGGACAATATGGTGAATATTGATTTAGTGTAAGCAGGACGGCAAACTGACTGAAGAAGATGTTGTATCTGCCATGGCTACACGGTGGTTGAATAAAACAGGTGGGGATGAAATCATTCCATTTGGAATCCATCAGCTAAATTGAGCTTTAGACAAAAATACCTGAACTGGAATCTGACTGGAAAGGTTTTTCTTGTCAACCTGAAAGATGTAGCTTCTGTACACGATCTGCTATTTTCATGGCTAAAGATCAGGACTGCTTGATGTGATACAGCATGAGCCATTTGTCTAATGGGATTCTGAGAGAGCATATTTATTATTTATTAGTCCCAAGAGGGGAATTTTCTTTACTGAATGACCCATCGCTAAGCAGCGACACAGCGCGACGCTCGTAGGGAGCGGATGGGGGCTGAAAGTCTTGCTCAGGGACCGATGGTGAATGTTATTTATGGACTGTGGGAAGAAACTAGAGTACATTGAGAAAACCAATGAACACACAGCTACAACATGGAAACGTCACACAGAAAGGCCCCGGTTGGTATTTGAACCTGGACCTTCCTGCTGGGAGGTGAGGGGGGACTAACCACTGTTATATATTGTGTATATATTTCAGAAAACTCTTAAAATGCTTCTCCTTAGTCCAAACAATCAGCTATCTAAAAATACCGAGCAGTAAGATTCATAAAGAACATTTTGCTGAAGAAAATGTTTGTTTTTTTTCCCCTGTTTCTTTTTGTAGATAAGAAAAGCTTCTTCCAGAGGCTGCATGTTGATGACCAGAAAGACCTGAGTGTGAAAGACCCCCTACAGTAGATGGGAAAGCAGCCAACTGTCAGAGCGCTGTGCCAGGACCTAACAACACCTTTTTAGGTCAAAGAAAATATCTTTGGCAGCTTTGCTATATCATCCTGTTGATACACCATACGTTACTGTTGTAGTGTACACCAATCATACATTGATGAGAGACTGGAAATCATTTTAGTACTTTGAGAATGTAATGTAGTGGTATACCATGTGTGGGGTTTCTTGATTTTGAAACGTTACAACACACCAGGTTGACGACATTTTCTGATCTCACAAGACCAATTTACCAGTATAAAAACATGACATTCAAAATACAAATTATTATCTTTTGATATGTGTCATTGTACACATCTTTTAACATATTACTGCAACTTTGATAGTGAGGCAGTCAGGACATAAATGTTAATGTTTTCATCTAATGTGTATCCTCCAGTCAGTTTGGAGATTGCTTTGTTTTTTAAAGGTGTAAAACGAGTGGGGTGTCGTGTTTGTCTGCAGTGTGCCTTGAAAAGCATTCATGTCTGATGTTACAGGCATGCCAGCAAGTGAATAACCAGCTGAATGCTTTTCTTCCTTATGTTACATATTGAAACATTCTTTACAATATACCAACAGCTGCAACTGCTTCTTTTATGGACGTCTTCATTTCTGGATTTTGATTTGTATCATCATATTTTCTCACTGAATATTTCAAAGCCTTTGCCTCTGTTCTGAGTGCACAGATTCTACTAAATCCTACTGAAAGCGTAGGAGAGGGTGTGAGCTTTAGTGGTTTCTGCATGCTTCTGAACAGTAACAATCGAAACTACCCCCTCATTCTTCACTTCCAACCACAATCTCTCAGGGCGACAACTCTAAACAAATCCCTGGTTCCTTATATATATATATCCAGTTACCTTACCTTGGCTCAGAGTAGCACTTTGGTAGTTCTGACAGATCAATCTTTCCATTTCAACTTCATTGTCTTATCTAAAAAAATATATCAATTTAAAAAAACAATCCCCCGCTTTAAGCTAACCATTCCAAAACTTGCTGCACCTTTTCCCGGGACTCTGCATGCCCCAACCCGCAGAGCACGTTACCATGCTAATTCTTCTACAGCAGCTATTCTCACGGTCTGAGAGTTCCTCTCACTCCACAACAACGTGACTCACATATCTCATGTTTATACAGTGTACATGTTTTCTAAACAACAAACAATATATGTGTGTACTGCAGTGTGCTAAGTTAAGGACTTCAGCAGTTTATCTATTAAAACAGACAAGGAAGTCACTCAGTGTAATTAATGTCAGTGCCACACACAAAAAAAAAAAAAATGACTCACAAAAGTGCATTAAGAGAAATGAGCTGTTTTAACAGTGATAACTGTAACGGTGTGTTTGAAATACTCACTGAATCATTTGGGGGCTTTGAAGCAAAATCAGCCACAGAAGTCCTTTAAAGGTCTATAAGCCTCCGGGCTGCAAAGTGTGTCCAGACTGTCCAGTGTTTTTAGATAATGTGTCATGTATTGTGGAGGGATTGGCATGAGAGTGCAGCAAAAAAAAAAAAAAAAAAAATGCCAACGAAGAGGCATGCAGCTCGATACACTTGTAACTGAAGTGGGCTTGTCATTACACAAGGAAAAGGGCAAGCAGTTTTCTGGGCGTGTTCTGTCTTAGCAGCTGAAAACAGATAAAGATCATGGGAGGAAAGCCCCCAGTGGGACTCCATGTGAGAGACTAAGATACTCAACACCAAGTGGAGTGTTGTTGGGAAAAACAAAAACATTAGATGGTAATTCAGAGTTAAAACAATCTATTTACTGATTATTGTAGGCACAATTGCAATCTACAAAATTAGACATCCTAAAATTTCAGACCCGTTTTATTTATGTGATGAATAGCAAGATGTTGCTCAGCACTATTTCCTCTCATCAATAAATACAAATACATTCTGTTCTAGGCAAAGGTCGTTTTTTTGGGGGGTTTTTTTGTGGAGTTTGCATTAATTAAAATTTTCCCTGAGTACTATTCCACAAGTGAGTTATCATTAACCAATAGATCTGCAAGACTTGTCGGAGATGTGTACCACACCGTTAACCCCGTGTTAGACGGGATGGGCTCTCGCACTGCAACACGAACTAAGTAACTAAGGTGACAAATTGACAAATAGATGAATGGAGTAGATGCAAAGTGGTTGCGATGACATGTGTGCCTTTTTGGGTGAACTTATCCTTCCTTACTGTGACACGATTAATCTTTCCGTCTGAGACAGCATTTACTTCGGTGCAGCCAGCTCCACCAAATTATGTGAGATTGTGCTTGATACAGGCATGACAGAAGGTGTCCACTAGTGCAAACAATGTTCTATTTCCTTATTTTATTGATCGTATTATAGGGTGCAAATGAAAGTACACTGTTTGTTTCACAGCTTCCTCTTGTAAGACCTTAACATCTGGTGATCACAAAAGCTATTAGTGGGTGACGAAATTACGGTTTTAATTTGAATGTGGAATATAAGCTGAAAATGTCTGTAAGTCCTATTTTAGATGTTATCCTAAATTAGGATGATGATCTTAGCAAAATTAATACCCTTGAAACATTAAAAAAAAAAAAAAAAAAAATCTATAGTAATAGTGCGACACAACAGTAAAATTCAACGACAAAACTGAGAACTGGCAACAAGAGTATAAAGTATAAAAGAGCTGAGATTAAAAACTTGCAATCATTTTATTATTGAAGCAACATTCAAAAAAATTAACAATGACTTGGAAGTTATTGTATGTGCTGTCATGATGGTTTCCTATGATTCAGTGATCACATACAATTCTTTTTGTAATAAATGGAAATAGTGATCAGTTTTAAATTGTCAGGCTAATTAATCTCCATGTTCGTTATTGAGCCTGTCTTTTGGAGCAGCGTCCTGCATTTTATTAACATGTGAAGCTAGTACGTTGGCTGCCCATTTCCATACACAAGAGAAACATCTCTCTTTATATTACATTTATTCCATAAATCTCAAACTACCACAAGGTGGTTGAGGTCAACTGCAGAGACGAACATAATTACTATAATGTGGTGGTCTAGGAGGCGGGTCTCTCACCCAGAGGACTGTGGGACGGGGGGGCGTGTTCTAGTTTTCCCGCTTGCAGCGGTTTCTGGTGTTTTCCAGTTCGTTGTGTCAGAGTGCAATAAAGACGCATTCACCTTCAGCTCCTGAGATTTCTTTATCCTGCCACAATAACATATAAAACTCCATCAAGCAATAGAAAACTAGCAAACAGCAACCAGCAGACACACGCATACAAAAATTCAAATTTCAAAAGGCACATAAAAAGATCAAATGGACATCAACTACATTTGTAAAGACGGTGATAAAATGACTCCAAAGAGATGCAACCAACCCATAATAGTGACAAAATGGCCAAAGCATACATAACGCCAATAACCAATAACACGAATCAGCAAAAAAGGCAATACAATGTGACCACAAAGAAGCGTAACTTAACTTTGATAAACAAAATAATTGGTTTCAAATGCTTGCGTTGCGAAAGAAAGACACAGAACATTTTGTAAATAAATAAATAAATAAATAAATAAATAAATAAATAAATAAATAAATGTGACCATGGACACACACATAAAAAAAACAACTTGACAACAAACAACCACAGTTGTATAGTTGTAAGAAGATAATGAATCAATTATTTGATTTTCAGAGATACACAAAGTGTGTGTCCACATCAGGACAGTCCACTGACTGTTGGATTGGTTAGAAAATGGTGAAAACGTTAATGTATACGTTTTGGTTTGGTTCATGTTTCACTGCTGCAGCATCGTCATGCACTCACAATAGCTGCTTGTTTGGAGCCGAATAAACGGTGACTAAGAAAACATTTACATTATTTTTTTTATATATAATTGGGACCTACTGCTGTTTCTAATATATTTATTTGGGATCACAATGTTTTAGTAGGACTAGCCAACACAGCTCAAGAAGACTTTAAATGACATTAGAATTAAACCTATACCAACTTGGTAAAACATGTTAGAAGCTGGTGAAATGCTGCAGGCTGAGAAGCAACTGGCTTTTGCCCACATTAATATGAAGTGAGACACTGTGACAGACACGATTTCACATTTTTCTTCAGATTTGCCCAAGAAGAACAAAGTCGACTCTTCTGTTGTATTTTCGGAAGCAGCAAAGTTCAGACAGAATATACAAGACATGCAACACATCGCACTGTATGATGCACCACAAGACATCTTTTTAGGCCCTGATTGCACAAAAACATTTCAAGGGATAATGCGTTTGAAAAGGGTGTAGTTAACATGCCAGGCCACGAGTTTGCACCGTTGTTTGCTTTTGTAATGAAACCACACACATGCACTGAGAACAACAGACTATAAAGATTAACAATGGTGAGGACACAGACAATCATATGGACGCATAGATCACAATACTCTCAATGTTGTTATTGTCCATCTATTCATGCATCTACAGAAGACGTACAGTATTTACTACTGAGCATGTGCAGTAGCAGCCTTTTTCAGAAAAGTTGCGTTTTTTCCCACCCATTTTCCACTGAGATGGTGTCGGATCATTTTCAAAAAGTTCCACTTTGGGAGCCATTGTCAAAAAGTTGTTTTTCACTGGGTCCAAGTGCCGTTGTCATGGACACGGACACTCAAAACGCTTAAAAAGCTTTCCGTTTTTACTTGAAAAAATGTCATGCTGAATTCCCCTTTATACTTTTGAATGTATCAATATTATCGTGAAGAGACATCAAAGTTGATGTGTAGTTTTTTGGAAATGTTGTCACACAATATCATACTTTTTTTTTTTAATTAACTTCTCAGTCTGTCGCAGTCTGCTCCTGAACAAGTTTGACAACACTGTTCTAAATGGTTGTTTTGATGATTATAATAGCAAATTCTCACACAATAACTAGACACAACTACAGTTGTGTGGAGATATCAAATAATATTTTCTTTTGTCACATAAGATGAATACACACATGAAACGCCCAAACAACGCAATGACAGCCCACAACTACACGAAGACGTTCAGTAACAAATAATCTGGTCGTTAAAAAATAAGTACCAAGAAGAAGCAACCATTCCTAAAATACAAGTTAAAAAACAAAAAAAGATAAAGAGGATGTTTTTTCATTGACAGTACTATCAATGGGGGTGTGTGATGATTTACTCACGACAGTTTCTAGATAGAAGTAAAATGTCAAGTTTCAGTTGCCGTCCTCTCTTCTAACGTGTCCAGACAAGAGACATAAGGGGTGAAACTATGACAGATCATGAATTTGTGGCCACATGGCGACTATAATTAACTCTGGAGACATTACGGGAGACATTCGGAGCGGGATGACTGGACCCGGAGGCGTTTAGTCCCGCCGGGCAGAGCAACAAAGGGCGAGCGGAAGCACGCGCCGTAGTAATGTCTGACACTAACCACATTTATAACTGTACAAATAACTAATTATTTAGCTTGAATAAAAAAAACAGACACCCATAAATAGTTTCATGGTACAATTCACATGCATTTCCCAGTTTAACATAGTGAAATATTGGAAATTACCGCTGACATGTAAGTGAAGTTTTTCCTTCTCAGACGGTCAAAAAAGATCGGGAAGCTGCTAGAACTCACCTCCGGCAATGAAGAACAGGTTTAGGAGTCATTAGAAGACGGCAAGTGTCCAAAATACAGCCATGCTGTGGGTTACTGTCCTCCTCCGAGTCTGTGTACTTCCCTCTTTTTCTCTTCTAACATCCTTGACTGGCCGCTGCACCACGGAGTAGCAGGAGGCGGAGCTTCGACAGCGCTCCTCCGCTAGGACACGCGCTGGGCCTCTACCACGCGCTGCCGCCCCTCCCAGCAGCCGAGTCACAGAGGAGGCGACAGACTGAACCACTGTCCTACGAGAGAAGACTCCTACTCAAATATGTAGCCTAATTCTTCGTTGTAAGGACAAATGTCTTAACTTTACACGGTCTTACTGTGTTTTGAAGTTTTGAATTGAATTGATTGGGATTTTCCACATGTGCATACAAAAGAACACACACAAATATATATTGATCATTATGATGACATAAAAAAAACCATAGGATGACACAAAAAAGTCATGAAAGAGACTTATTGGGTTAAGTTGTTGCACTGTTTATTGATGGAGGGGCAATACGCCGTCTGTATAAATTTGATCTCTTTTTTTTGTTATTTGGTTGTAGGATCTCACAACATTGACGTAAATCCCCCATAAAAAAAATCAAAAATATACTTATGTATTTGTGTGATTCTAATGATAAAGATACAATGGGGTATGATTAAAAAAAGTTAAATCTCTTCCTTCCCCCTTTTCTAACATGTAACATTGTAAAATTATGTAAAAGTGTGTCATGTTAACCCTGGGTGACTCATTTGCATGATTGTCTCTACTTTATTCTGTTTGTTTCTTATATATTTTATATTTTTTACATGTTCGGAAATAAATAAATCTAAAAATACACAAAAAAACCAACATTAAAACAAATATGGAAAAGTCATAGATACGAGAAAAACAAAAAAACTCATCAGAACGATGAAAAAAAAATAAAGTACCTACTTTTTCAGGCTGTGGATGTTGACACTGGTCACTGAATTTGAGACTCCATTGGTTAGAGATCAACATGATCTCAAGTCATCCATATACGGACATATGAATTAAAAATGATGAGGAAAAAAATATTTATTTCAGTTCAAACTTGACATATCATATGGCTTCATCCCACACAGGATACGCAATGTACATCCACAAGTTAAACAACTTGGAGGGAAAATACTAACACTGTCGGAGGAAATGTAAACTAGCAGATGTGGAGCATTCACATGTTTTCTGCATCTGTACAGAGCTGACGCAGGTTTATAAAATGTAAACAAAATTGCAAAATCTATTTTAGGATGTGGATTTCTAAATGCATTTAGAAAAAAAGTTAAACCTCTTCCTTCCCCCTTTTCTAACCCCTGATGAACCTGGAAAAAAATTATTGATTTAAGTCACGAGAGAAATTGACTTGTAAGTCTAAAAGAGAATACATTCTGCAGAAGGTTTTTAAATTCAGACAGTTATAGCACAATACGCCAGATAAAGCATGTAAATACTCATAACTACTTAAAAGGTTTCCAGACAACAATTTGTTTGTGGAAGCGCTTTTCTGTACACAAATATCATTTCACATAATAAATGAGGTTTAAAATATTTATCACACAGGATGATGTCTTTCAAGCATTTATTGTTTTTCATGATGCTTTTTTATGGCTCATGAAAACTTAAAATCCAGTGTCTCAAAGAAAATGAAATACTGTGAAAACAGTCCAATGTTGTAGAGTCATAGCATTAGACTCTAATCAGCTAGTTCATTCATAACTCCTGTAAAGCCTCATGGAGGAAGGTCTTGTTTCCGGAGTCTTTAAATGGTCTCTCTGTCTGGTTCAATAGGCGACCCAATCATGGGGAAGTCTGCTGACTGAACAGTTGTCCAGAAGATCATCATTGACACCCGAGACAAAGACAGGAAGCCATAAAAGTTGATAGCAAAAGCAGCTGTCGTCAAAACAAAAACGAAAAGTCCTGTTAGTGATCCAAAGTCTATTTTTCAGATAAAGGTAAATTTTACATTTTATTTGGAAATCAAGATCCCAAGATCTTTCATTTCACAGGCAGAGAGTCTGAGCCTTATGAGGTCCGGTGTGAAGTTTCCAGTCAGTGATGTTTTGGGGAGGAGCCATGTCGTCAGCAGTATCACATGACCAGGCATCAATGCAAAATGAATTGATTCCAAAAATAGAAATGAATTTCACATTCATAAATGTGAATGTTTTTGTTTAAAAAATTGTTTGGGTCATTGGCAGGATCACAAGGTTTTTAAGGAATAAAGATTATGTTAGTAGCTTTGGACAAGAAATCAAACTTTTAAAGAATATAATACATGACAGATCTAAAGTAAGTATCTGTCACAACAGTTTGACTTATATAGCACATTTTACTACTTGAGCAGTCCCAATGTGCTTCACACTATCGTGAACCATCAAGTGACACTTGGTGTATCTCTTGCCTAACGTGACACTGACAGAACAAGATGAACGACTGAACCATCAACCTTGGAATTGAAAAACAACCTAATCCACCAACTGAACCACACACAGTGACAGTGTAGAAAATAAACACAACTCATACACTAATTATTAAGGATTTTTTTTATTAATATATTTCAGATAAAATCATTTTAATTCATTACTAATCATTACAGCATGTTGAAAAATAATCACTCGAGCTTCCACAGATCAAAGTCCCCATACTTCGATAAGTACGTTGTTACAGAAATCCATTCGCTGAAAGATTGAAGGTTTGTGAAATGCTTCGGTCAAACAACATTCTCCAATAGGCAAGTTAAGAAGAGAAAACTTCAGGCACATTATTACCACACAAGTCATCTGTACAGTTTACAGCAATGTTTCAGACAAAAGATAATTCTAACAGAACAAACTTAAAAGTGCACATATATACGAAATGTATGATGCTAATGGACCATGCGTTTGCTTTCTAGTCATTGGGGTCACACGTGTCGTGGGACAGATTCACGCAATCATTCATTCTAATCATCCAACACGCATCATGCATGAAGAAAGCTTGAATAAAAGAAGAAAAAATTATCACAAATTAAAACCCCAAAAAGTTCTGAATTAGTATCTCTGTATATGTGTGAGTGTGTGTGTGTGTGTGTGTGTGTGTCAGACAGGACTTTCCGTCTGTGGGTGGCGTCTCAGCTGTCTACTGAGCTCCTCTCCTAGTAAGCAAAAGCTCCATTCCCATTATGTTTTAGTGGGATAAATAAAATATGACATTTCAGGTTTTTTACACAGCAACAGACATGAGCAGTGTGGTGTTAAATGTTTACGACTGGAACATCGATCTGTATTTCTTACCCTGTGAAAGTTGCAGCTCCAAGCTATTTTTTCTGAATATGATATGCTCAACTGCAATGCAATTTTGAAAAACTGTTTCCCTGTAATTCACTTGCTCACTTGACCCTTGAACTGTCAGACCAGTGATTAGTAAATGTAGCATCAATCTTGAAAAAAATTCTTTCTTGATGCCAGCGTCGACTGAGACATGTCACAAATTACTGCAGTTTTAAAAACTGAAAGAACAAAGAGCGCAGTGTTTTTGAACAACATGTTGGTCTTTGTAGTCAGGGGGAATCAGCCAAAAGATTTTTCAAAAAATTATGTAACATCCATAATGACATTCTGTTCAGTATTTCAGTCCCGACGGGTTCGGAGAAAGAAAGGCTTGAGGCTCGCAGTATAAAGAGGACCATGAAGACGATAGAACACGAGTTCAATTCAGAAGAGGCATCAATCTACAACTGTAATCGATGTCTTGTTGTCTCTGTTATGTTATGTTAAGTTCATCGGTTCACATTCATTTCATTCTTGGCTTTGCTCATATTTCCTTGAATAAAGTCTTCTTCCCACTCTCTGCACTAGATTCTCATTACTCACTTTAATTCCCATCCTCAAACCAAACAACAAGGATTTTGGTCTGCGCAGCAACATGGCTGAATAGATTGAATATGCAAATATATCTTGTATTCAGCTTTTTGTTTCCATTATATTGACATAGGCGTAGCGAAAGAAAGGCCAAGGAATGTGGATTCTGTCCTTTTTGGTCCTGTGGCCAAATTTGAAACA
>OMNM01064177.1:0-12562 GCA_900302745.1 Parablennius parvicornis | reverse complement strand
CAACATTTTCAGAAATGAGTTTGACAATTTTATCAATACATCCTACAAATTCAAAACATAGTTACGAGGCTACATGTCAGTGTCCTGGTTACAAAACTCTCCAGTTTTGCACCATGCACGGCTATTGCAAGGATATTTTAAACTATCTGAAAAAAAGATACATTTTTGTTTATAAGTAAATACTTATTTACATGCCTTGATTTTGTGATTCCATCCACATTTTTCCACATTGCTGAAACCAAAGGGTCCAACATAAGTATCATTTACATTCACCCTTATCCGCTGTATCCATAATGCATTAGCAGCTTTAAATAAACATCAGCTCTCCTTCATAACTCCTGTTTGCATGTTGTCAGCTTATCTCAGTTGTTGTGTTTCCATGAAGCATTTCCATGAAGCATAACATTTGAACCGCAGAGCATGTTCCTTCACGTTGAGTGGCATTAGACTGGAGCGCTGAGCTGATGTGGCTCAGCAACATCACAATGTGCTTCTTATAAATATTGACAACTACAAGTGTGCAAAATTCACTGATGTGGGTAACTATAGATTTCCAGTAGCAAGAAACTACTTCATAACCCTTTATGTAGAACTTATTGGAATATCAATTTAGAAATCCACTTTTCTATATCTCACCGATTCCAGACATCATGCACAAGCTAAACTGTGTCTCAGCGTTCAGCAGAATTCTAACTGATCACGTTTAGTTTTTCAGTTCACAGAAAGAAATGTGGAAGTCGAATGTGATCACTCACGTTATGGAGGGTTAAAGAAGTAATTAGTCGTCGTAGACAAGTATTCATTTTCTGTAATCTGCTCAACACTGGCTCTCATCCAGATTAATCAATTTTGAGAAACTCCATGCAAATCAATGATGATGATTGTGAAGAAAAGCCAAATTATAATGAATCCCGATGAGAAATGCTTGAAATGCATATTACTGATTTCCTGTCTACTTAACAGGGAGTCCTACTACTACTAGCTACTGGCTGTGAGTTTAATCTTTGCTTCACAGTTCCAGTATTGCTTTGGTGCTTGAGGAGACTACAGGTACATTTTAGGGCAGCGGCTGATTTCTTGTCTGTTTACCAGAACGAAAAAAGAAAACAACAAAAACAGAAACTTTGACAAAACCAAACGAAAGTTTCATTTTCACTGTGGAGGATTATCTCAATCTCTGGGAGCTGCTTATTTTTTTTTTTCCATTTTGAGCCAGCAAATGGATTCTTCTGAGGGAGGAAAATGAGTCCTGATATCTGCAGTGGTGTTGGCTGTCTGCACACAAACCAAAGAGGGGGATGATGAGTCGCAAGGAGCTTTGAAAAGAAAATGCCAGTTATACTTGTTTTTTCTAAAAATATTGACAAAAATTACAGGGCAGTTAGATTTTGTAACAAAAAGTTGGATTGTTGAACGTGAAGTGAACATGGCACATCAGATTCCTGCGTTCAAACCTGCTGGTTCCATTATTTTCTTTGTTTTGAGGTTGTTTAAGTTTATAATGTTTATTAGCATGGGGGGGGGTTCACACTGACTGAAGGTATGATAAGCTCACGCTTCTTCCTTTTCAAGCATGTTATAGTTTTAATTTTCAGTTTATTGATTGCACTCATTACTTTATTTAAATGTATTGTTCAAAGTACAATGATCAAATGAGTGTAGTAACAAACAAAATGTTGGACACACTGACAATGACGTAGTTATTATGCCGGCAGCAGTTGCACTGAGGAAAACTTCCACCTTGGTAGCTGGTTCAAAATAAAAGTCCAACAACGGAGACTCCAAAAAGGAAGAAAATTTCGCTGATACACTCGTATTCCTTGTTGTGTAAACGCGGGGCCTTACTGTAATAGGCTTTCAACTTCATCGTCTGTCCATACGAATGTCTGTGCACTCACCATTTAAAAAAACAAAGAACAGCACCCACTAGAGGCTCATGAAAACTATATAATTTTCAGTGTTTCTGCCATTTTCATGTAAATGTAAATTGTTTTCAAAGTGCTGCCAGGTGAATGTGAATTGATTATTCTCTCATGGTCTGTGCTCATTTTACAAAATTTAAGGACAGTGTAGAAAAATTCTGACTTGTTGAGAAAAAGTGTCACACACGGTGAAAGAAATGACTCTTGAGGGGTAAACACTCACTGACAAGACTGTAATGGAGAGAAGAGTGGAGAAGAGCTGTGAACGTGTGAACTGTAGCAGGGAAACAACTGGACCTTCTGGCCTTAATAAGCTCAGCTGTCTGTAAACACATTCAACACTTGGTGACCTCCTGGCACACTCAAATTCTGACCTGCATGTCATCGCTTTAATTATCCCCAGTCTCCCCTTCTTTCTTCTGTCCCTTTGCCATTCTCAGTTTGCCATCTGGTGGCGAGGACCCCGGAGAGAGGCCAGAGAAGCACGACCCACCAGGAGCTCCACTGATTTAATCAACAGCTCTGGCCGGTGCTTGTTCTGGCCTGCAGAAATGTGTGTGTACCAGCATCACACCACTTTCAAAGGGGTTTTTAATACCATGACCTTTGTTGTGACGTGTGAGCATCGAGTAGTCGTCCTCATCAGAAAGGAGACATTGAGGCCGAGGGGAAGGTGTTGGAAAATACGAGCGTTGATTTCTCAGAAGGACGGGCAAAAAAAAAAAAAAAAGTAAAAAGAAAAAAAGAAAACTGCTATGTCTCACGTCAGAGTGGCTACTTGTGGTTTAATCAAGGTCATGTTTACTGGAGAACAAACGTCAGATCACTCGGTGTCTGGCACATGTTAGAAATGTGTCTTCACATGGGTTTCGGATGATGTTGTCGTATTTATACACTTTGTTACACAGTTATTGTGCAGAAAAACCTTCTGACTGCACTCGTAGTGGACGTGTGCATTACACTTCTGAAAAATTGCCTTTTTCTTGTTTCTAGATGATCAAAATCTGGAAGTCTTCAAAAAAACCCCCAAAAAACAAAGACTGTTTGTAGAAACATGCAGAGTTGTTGTCATGTAAAGAAACGACTTAGTCGATGAAAGTTTGCCATTTTTGCTGGAAAACGTTTTGTAACCAGGACCTGAAGTTTGGCGTTAACATGATCTGAAGATTGAAACTGAAACCATTGATCTCAGCGCCTCTAACATCCACTATTGGAATATTGAAATTTGCAATAACAGATCGATTGTGTCAGCTATGAATGAAAATAAGGATTATATCATTTAGGATCTGTGATTCAACACAATGTATCTAAACTAAGACACGCTCCATTAATCCATTTATTTATTTGATTCCTCTGCACGAGTAGACGTTTCTACTTATTTATTACACACTCATCTCAATCTTCCCCAACAGCTAGATTTCTGTATCGTTGTCCTCCTCTGGCCTGCGATGAGGTGAAACAGACGACATCGACTAACGTCTCTGGTTTTGGGGGTTTGAGACACTCGAGAGGGTTTCCTCAAGACGTTTCATGGGATGGAACGACGTACAAACGCAGATACACAACACAGTGATGGCGGTGAGAACAAGCGTGGCGTCAGAGTCCTCCTGAGCCACACACACACACACACACACGCACGCACGCACACACACACACACACACACACACACACACACACACACACACACACACAGTTTGTGGACAAAGTTACAGCGTGAAAACACAGAATGCACCCGTGGCTGTCCAGTGTGTGAGTCGGTGTGTTCTTCGGTGCACACACACACACCAGCATGCAGATGTGTGTGTGTGTGTGTGTGTGTGTGTGTGCTTGTGGGTGTGTGTGTGTGTTTGTGTGTGCGCACGCGCGCGAGAGTCTGTCTCATGAATCCGGGGGAGGAATCATCAGAAGGGTTGTGGCGGTCCCATAGTGAGAGGACTGGAGGAGGAAGAGGAGGAAGAGGAGGAGGGCGGGAGAGTTTAGTTGTTCTGAAGGCAGTCGAGATCTACTGAACAGCAAACGTTTCCGTTCTGAACAAGGCAGCGTAACGAGACAGGAGAGAAGAGAAAAGAAAGCATTAGATATAACACAGTGAGTTGTAATTATATCAAACACAATAACACGGAGGAGAAATCATACCATTTAATGTGACGTCAGTTTTGGACGCTGACTCCTTCAACAGTGTCACAAAAGTGATAACTGGTCATTCGGTTGCATTATCTACTATATTTCTGAGGACATCTGTCTCTGTGATTTATGTTGCCACTTTAACACTTTGGAGCCGGGACAGCATTTTGGAAGTGTGGCAATGACAAATCGAGAAATTGAAGAGCAATATGTCTCTCCAAAGACAGAGTCCAAGTTAAGTCTGGGCACCGAATAGCTTTCAATGTCACATTTTTCATTGGGATTATTTACCACTAAAAAAGAGGCTTCAGAGACTTATATTTCAAAATCACAACTAGAAACTGTTAAAACATGTTGTGTACAACCAACGACATCTGAAAGGTTTTCCCAGTGAGTTGGAGCTGAAAGACTTTGACTAAAACTCTAATGTTCCAAGACACATGAAGTGACCTTCTGCCCAAGTTATTAAAGCATCTTACAACTAAGCTAAAAGTTTGTACTTGTGATGAGAGTCACATTTATGTGGCAGACTCCACTTTGTTCAAGCCAATGTTGAATATTCAGTGCATTACTTTGACATACAGTATGTGTTTCACAGGGACCACTTAATTTCCCCCTACATACATAGTTCATGGAGGTTTATTGAGAGGATTTGTGTTTATTTATTCATCAAGGAAAATGGATAGTTATCAGCCAGTTTATCTCATTTTAAACTGTCAGAGACATGAAGGCCTTATAGTTACAATGGATGGCATCGCTTTAATATTCTGTATTTCTGCCAGGAACCTCAGAGCTATCTATGACCGTGATTCTTTCACCATCAAAATACATGCAAATATATATCTAACTCATAAGTTTGTTAATTCCTAACCGACTATTGTAGGTTTTTCTTTTATTATCAGGATTTCCTAAAAACTCTTTTCAAAGTCTGGTGACTGATGAGCATGAGAAATCATTTCTCTAGTGTTGGCTTCTCTTGTTTGACCAAATTCTAGAACTATTTCTAGAATTATCCTGGTGTACAACAATCTAATCAGCCAATTGTATTGGTAGTTCCTGCAGTTATGAAAAGTCCAATCTCTGGTAAGACCTCGGAACTTTCCAGCTTCTCTCTCGTGGAACTAGTTTGTAATTTCAGTTCATATGGTAACTCACGTCACAGATTGCCCTGCAGTATTTTCTTTGTTCTGCTAATGTGGGTTTAGAACACCAAAAACACCTTATTTAATGCTGGTCGCTCATAACTTTGTCTCCCTTTTCTGCAGTGTGTGCTCTGTCCTCTCTGTCCTCTCCTGCAGCCATTTCTGACCTTAGAGCCAAATGTGTTTTATTGTTGTTATTTTTTTGTTTTTGCTATGTAAAGCGTCTTTGAGTGTGTAAAAACTTGCTATATAATTTTGATGGATTATTATTCTCATTATTTCATCCAAGATTTCTGACCACATTTACTGTCATCTAAAGGCAGCTGGAAAAACAGTAAACTCTGTAAAAGAAATCATGTGAAAATCTTATATTTTGAACAGTTTTGCCCAGACCCTTTTTTTGACTAATCTTTTAGTTAAAGGTACAAACTGTGACGTCATGATAACCTCAGGTGACACAATAGCTAATTCCATATTGATTAAGATTAAAATAGGTCGCCCAAGGATTTCTGTCAGGCAAATAAAAAAACACGAAACAATATTTATTGTGTGTCTGTTTAAGAAACAATGGGCTGCAGCGTTGACCTACCTTACACTTGCAGGTGGTGCAGGGTGATTTGGGCATATGCCATGTGTCTCCACTGAGGCGGGCGATGCCTGCGGGGTCCTTACATGTCTGCCGGATGTCATAGGACAGGTTTTCAGCCTGGCAGGGGTCTGTGACGCAGCGTGGGCAACACTCGCCCTCCGCCACCGCCGTGTACTCACACATCAACACGGGGCAAGCGAGAGGCCAGCAGTCGATATCCCCCTCCTGCAGGGACACGTGGGCCAAGGTGTGTTACTGTGTGTGTGTGTGTGTGTGTGTGTGTTTTTCTGTAAATGACGTTCGGTTCGAATGCCCTCACACACCCTTGAACAAACCCTAGTTTTGTCCTTCAACAAAAATCTATTCATCTAAACTATCATTTACTTTCACTTCTTTATGTTTTCCTGAATGTTTTTTTCTTTGTATTTTCGTATGTACTGACCATGCAGCGGCACTGCCGGCAGCCGTCCAGCCAGGACGCGCCACTGGGGTAGAGTTTGCGTCCACTCTTGTCCAGACACTGGCTGTTGGGCCTGTTGTCACAGCCAGGACAGCAGAACAGGTCCTCATCTGGGTCTTCACACGCGCAGGGTCTCCTCCTGCAATACGTCTCTCCGTCCTACATGAGACGAGAGACTGCGGTCAGAAATCACTCAAGATTTAAGATCGTGCAAACGCCTGGCTGCAGATTGCAAAAAATAAAAAAGGAGAAAAAAAAAAGCACAAAATATGATGCAATATAAATAGAATAACTAAATGTGGTAGATTGAATTATTATTTTTTCATTCTTTTTGGCAAACAAAATTCCAAATGTGACAACTTTTGACCCAATAACATTCAAGAGGCTTTTTGAGATTCTGTCATCTGGAATGAAAAGTCCCGCCAGCAGAAGACCCTGCAGCGTCATCTAACTTGCACATTTAATATTAAAAGTTGCACTTAAAGATACCAAAACAGTGGCAGCCAACAGACAGCTGGCCACAGAAAATACTTAATATTTTATTTATATTCAGCAAAATACCACAGAGTCACAAACAAACTAATTCAGCCATTTCTTTTGTAAATATAATAGTTATAAGAGGTGTGTTGGCGGGCACTGCCACCACACAGCAGGTTTGATTTAAATATTTCCAGGTAGAGTTTTCATGTTCAGTCTTTGCATGTTTGGCTTTTTCAAGGGACTGTACCTGGTTTCACTTCACAGTCCAAAGAGCTTTTGAGGCTAATTGGTAGCTTGTCCTTAATGTGAGGAGATAATAGTCTGTGTTTTGTATATCCGTGAACAAGTCAGTCATTCAGTCAGTAAATAAATAAGTTAACAAGTTAGTCAGTGAGTAATGAAGCAAGTAAATTAGTAAGTAATTAAATAATTAGTTCAGTATATTGTGCGTAATTTAGCAATTAATTGGTTAGTTAGTAAGTTTAGGTAAGTAAGCAATCAAATTCAGTAACTAAGTATGTAACAATTAAGTGAATCAGTATGTAATCAAGTAATTAATTAGTAAGTATTTAAGTAATTAAGTAATTAAGAGGGTAAGTAAATAAGTAAGTCAGTGAGCAATTTTGTAAGTAAATAAGTAAATCAGTAATTAGTTACCTAAATCATGTGAAATTAAGCCATTAATTGGGTAAGTAAGTCATTAAGTACATAATTAATAGTGATAATAATAATAATAATAATAAAGTGATTACGTCAATCAGTATGTCAGTATGTCAATCAATCAATCAATCAATCAACTTTTATTTGTAAAGCGCTTAATCATATCAGCAGACATTTCAAAGCGCTTTAACACAAGAGAATACACAGAACCCAACTAAACCCCTCCAAAGCAGAGGCAAACTGCCACAGTGGCCAGGAAAAACTCCCTCATGAGGAGAAATTGTCAAAAACTCCAAATATGTAAATAAAACTATGTATGTAAATAACGAATTAAGTCAGTAAGTACGGAAGTAAATAAGTAAGTCAATAAGTAAGTAAATTAAATGTAATTAATTAGGTAAATCAGTTTGTGATCAAGTAATTAATTATTCAATTGAGTAATTCAGTCAGTAAGTATATAAGTAAGTAAGACAATTTATACATTATAATGCTATTAATTACTGGTCCAGTCTCAGTTGAAGCTCCTGAAGTAAAAGGAGTTTAACATTTCTGGCGTAGTGAAAAGCAGAGCCACGTGACAGAGAGAAGATCCTGATTCCATCCTGGGTTTTTGGAGTTTATGAGTGGAGGTGGCATGTTCTTCCCATGCAATACTTTCTCAGGGATCAATATTCCTCTCACAGTGTAAAAACAAATATGGTGGTTCCCCCCCGCCTCATGACCCTGAGTTGGATAAAGTGTGCATAAAAGACAGTCGGTATTCGAGAATTTTTATAAGTTGCTGTAAATTCAAACCTTCAGGAAAAGGATCAAGGTGTCCATTTAATGCCTCTCAAGATTCTTTAGTGCCGAAACTTGTGGCGACACGGTCGTTGAAACAACTTATTCGTGTGGAGCATGTGCAACGCAGCAGTGAATAAAACACACGTGTACCGAGGCTTGACGTGTAAAAGACGTGTCCCTGGATCGCAGCGTCCCTGGCTCGCCGTCTTTACCTGGAGAGAACTTATACGGCTGCGTCTGGCCCCGGGACGACAACGTAATGGAGATGTAAAAATGTAAAATAAAATGGCTGTTAGAAAATGTACGAGGCCTATAAAATCACTCTGCATACCATTAAAAGGGGGAATCACAGCCGATGTTTTATCGATGCATATTGTGCCGCTACAGTAGCTGCTCGGTCCCTGGGTGCCGGCGCTAATGGCCTCGGTCTTTACAGTTACGGTCCTGGACTTGCTGGGAAATTACAGCCAATTGAACCTGGCAGGATGTACGAAGGCAGCTTAATGCCAAAAATGAGATGAGGCCGCCATGCCGAGATGACACCTTTCTACAAGTGTTAAAACTCTTTTATTGGAACTTTCTTGACAACAACAACTTCATGATGACAGTTTTTAACTAACACAAATATTTTGGTTTGAAGAGACGAGGAGATAGTCGTCAGTAAGTTGAAGTAATTTAAAAACCTTCAAATGCAAGAAAACTTTTAGAGTAAATTCACTTCCTTTAAGTTTTCAGTTTTTTTCTAAATCCTAAATAAGTGCGTTTTACATTCTTGTTCATGTGTTATTACCTTTGTCTTTCTATTAACCATTCTGTTGAGACAGTAAGATCTTTTCTAATCACATCTTTATTTAATGTTAATTACAATACAATAATGTGGGCAACACATTTTCTCAATATTAGCACCACTGTCGAGTGATAAGAGATAAGTTGACAGGAGTTTTGTTCAATAAGAATTATCTCTTGATAATAAGCAGTTGTTTACTTTTTATTGTTGTTTTTTCAGAAAATGTAACAGAAATGAAACAATAATGGAACCCTAACCCCTCACACTTACATCAATGTGCTCATGTGACCATAATAATTCTCTCTTTTAAGGTAGAGTTTGAGGTCGTCACTTCAATGCCGTCAGTGAAACACGAGAAGCAAACTCAAAATGTAAGATGTTTTGAATTAAAGTGTCATAACTCACGACAAGCACCGTACAGTTTGCTTTGGTTTACCCGTCGGGGTAAAACTGAAAATGTGCTCATGGTTGATTTGAAATTTTATGAGCCGATAAGACACCATCAAAACCGCCGCTTTCAGCTGCCATTTTAGTCCATAACCCTCCGCCTGCCTCCAATTAATCTCACTCACTCAGCTTCTTGTTCCCAAAGACAATCTTGATCTGAGTTTCCCACCGCAGCTCTGCTCGCCAGCCGACTCATTTCGACTCCCGAGCGCGGAAAAGACTCGTTAGGCTGCCACAAATATTTGTCAGATTGTGATGCGGGCTAATCACAAACAGATGTGAACACAGAGGTTGGGTTTTTTTTTTCCCCACTCACCTGAGGTCAATTTTTATTTATTTATTTATTTATTTTTTTACGTTCATCGTTTTGTAAGCTTTTTTCCCCCACAGCCTTCCATAGAAGTGATTGGAAAATCTGTTCTCCAGAGTCAATTATACAAAGACAGATCTGCAGTCTTAATGTTCACTTGGGACACTTGGGGCAGCACGTAGACGTCATTGCACCCTTATGAGAAATCTGTATGTTACTTTTGAAAGTAAACAAAATGAATCAATTAGCCAATTTCTTCCATGTTAACATGAAATCTCCCGTGTTCTGCTGCACAGTCAGCAAGTCTTTCTACCGATATGCTAACTACAATATTTTCAGTTTCTACTGTTTCAGTGAAAATGGATGAACGTGAAACTTTTCTGAAACAAAGATGCAAATTTCACTTGAATTGTTGTGTAATGCATTTTTCTATCATTCTTGGCACATTCTGAATATTCTCAATGTGACGTTCAGATACGTTACGTCACAATAGTAATGTTAGGAATGTGCCACAAATGACTGGAAAATGATATTCGTATGTGTAAACGTAGCTTTAATTTCCATTAAAGTCCTAAGACCTCAAGTTGGGTGTTTACATATGCAGTAATAATGTGGTATTTCCAGATATTAACCATTGCTTTGGTGAGTCAAGTGTGACCAAAACCAATCAATAAACTATGAGACAGCGACACGAATCTTTGAATAAGCTGATGAACGCAAGTGAAACATAATAACATCCAGAGCCGGGGAAGGTATAGGTTACGATAAAAGGTGTGTGAAAGCAGTTTAAGGAGCAAAAAGCACAAAGTAAGCCCTCCTTGACAAACTTTAAAAGATTGCCCTTTTTTCTCAGTCCCACAGTAGAGGTTACGACAAGTGCAGCGCTGACCAGTCCTGGTGCCCTCGGTTTTCCCTCCAACCTCTTTCAGGGTAAATAAACACTGTGAAAGGTCACGGTAGCCCCCCCCAAAAAAACATGCTGGACTCAGAACTAACATTGTTAAATTGCCTGTTTCTGTCAACATGAGTATTACAATGAAAGATACTGTGACCTGGGCTACGGAGATCTTAGGTTTCCTTATAGCCACAGCTGGGGAAGCAAAGCCATAATAAAGCGGATGAAAATTAACCAAGAACATAAGCTCATATTATCTCTGTATTTCTGCCGACATGTGCTTCACAGCACGTTACAGCAATTTAGGCCGCAGCACTGAGCAGACCTGTAAACTGTGGATGCTCTAAATAGGCCAGAGGATCAGCAAACACTGATGGATTCAAGTTGGACCGGGAGCTAACTCAAAAAAAGAAAAAACATCTGTTTCCATAAAACTGAACTTCCTAGTAGAGGTTATGATAATCTGGGGCTGAAAGCAGCGACCAGGCTGAGACTTGGTAGGAAAGTGTTATGAATGATGTGTACACATGTGACTGACAACTAACAGAATAGTCTTCTAATGTATTGTGACATTTGCTGAATGATTTTTAATGACTTGAGAGTCTATAGACATAGAACCAACCACCGGGTACTAAGCCCGCTCTGCAGTGTGTACATAACACATGCACTGCACTTCTGGAAGTTTTGGTTTTGCCGTGGGAGTCTCTGATGCGCCAGTGATTATATTATGCTTATTATTTCAGTATTTTATTGCTGCTTTCTATTTGGTCTCCCTGGTTGCACCTTGAGCTAAGTTCTGACCCGCATTGTGGGGACGTCTATAATTAAAATTAACTAAGCATATTGTGGAAGTTGCAAAGACAGCCAGGGTGATGACCCCTGTAGATTGGAGCAACTGAATTGGCTCTAATTAAAGTGTTGTTTTGAATAAGATTTCAACGTATTTAAAAAAAAAATCATTCTATACTTAATTATGAACGATGATATTTATCTTCTACAGAAGTGTCATAATTCTGGATTAAAAAGTATTGAGTTTAGATTTACAAATGTTCTTAAATCCAATTTGTGCACATTCTTTTTCTACTGACATCACCGGTTGAACTTACATACAGCGAAATACCACCTTTCAATCCTCCAGCTATTGCAATGACATCAAGAAGATTGAAAAGTTGAGCTGTTATGAACTCCGACAGCGGAAACGTGCAGTTCCTGTCCACACTTCTGTTCTCCTCACAGTCGCCCAGTTACAATGTGAGAATAACAGAAGCAGCCATTTCAGCTCGCTGCACTGAAACAAAACTGATGGCATCTTTTAAAGCAGGACTGCATTTGCTGAAATTAAAGTGGTAAAAGCAATCAGAAGAGAGAATAAAAATAAAATTTCAAAATTCCTCTATGATCCCTCTTTGCTTCATTCATATTTCCAGACACTCTTTTGTGCTTTGCACTGTGTTGGATCTCATTCCGTTTTTCTGCCAATTTGAGGCCTTTTTGTATTTTAAATCTTGATACTTGTCCAGTTTCTGCTCATGTTGTGATCGTCTTTTCTTGTGTGAATGTTATCGATCCTGTCTTAATGCTCTGACCTTAAATGGACAGACAAAAGAACAAAAAGTTTACTAGGACATCAGATATTTTCAAAATAGTCTGAGTTAGATGAACAAATATACTCATCATAGCAAAGGCAGTTGCTGCCGGTGATTTGATGAATATCCTACAGAGGAGTTATTGCATGGTGCCATTTGTTTCTATTTAATTTTTTCAACCTATTATTAGATGACTGACAAATGCTATTCATCCCAAAAGGTAAAACTGATGCTTTGTAAATGTGAAAGTGACAGCTGAGGACATCACAAAGAGTAAACTTGTCACATTAGAAGGTTTGTTATTGCAAATCATTGTGTTTCATTTAGATTGTACAATAAAAAAAATTCTGAAAATAGAGGACAACTTGTTTTGATT
>OMNM01064172.1:4805-20474 GCA_900302745.1 Parablennius parvicornis | reverse complement strand
AATTCAGTGGGAATCCCTGTGAATTTTGGAGATGAGGAGGCATGTTCAGCACACACTGACTCACCTCAAATCAGGATTAGTACACACACGTGCACATCACACACACACACACACACACACACACACACACACACACACACACACACACACAGACACACACACACACACACTTCAGCACACATGTACCCACTTTAAACTACTGACTCCTCCGATCACACACATACCATTGGCAACTTTGAGGTTTTTCCCTTTGGTTCGAATCCATTCATGCTAAATGAAGTTGCCCTAGCTGTACGTGTTTCACTATTATCATGGATTTATGTTCGGTTTGTGTAAAGTGGAAAGATGTTCGGTCTAAAAAGATCACCAGATCAGGATCAATTATCTGCTTATAAGACTCGATTTTCACTATATTCTAATTAATATTCATCCTTTATATTATGAGTCACATTATGAGCATGCATCACAAATGTCACACTCAACTGGTTTGTAATAATTTTTTTGCCATCTTACTAAAATTATGCATAAAATACAAAGACAAAAGTGCAAGCAGATCATATTATTGTGTTTTAAACTATGCCTGGGTGTTTCAAAGGTGAAACAGTGTTTCACTAAAATGACGAAGTCAATCACACCGCAAAAACTCAAAATCTTATCAAGTGTATTTCTCTAATTTAAATTTACCCAACACGTGATATTTCAACAAGACAGAGTTACTTGTTTTAAGACAATGCATCTTAAATATCTTGTTAAGTCAAACAATCTTGAAATTGTATTGTTGTGAGTTGTATTTAAGAAGAAACAAGGTTTATTTCACATTTCATACATTTTTGAAGCTGAGGTGTGATTTGTGTAAGACAGATTAATTTAAGAAATACACACAAAAGACAATTTACCTCAAAATGCTCAATTTAATCCTTTTAATCTTATTTCAAGTGCAAGACAATCTAAAGAAGTACTGATACAATACTACTCAAACTAAGTTGAATATGAGACATTGAGATATAAACTATTAAAGCAAAAATTTTTGAGTGAAAAAGTAAACATTTTTAGCATTTGTGTGTCATTACAAGACAGAAAGCTTGAAAATCCAGGTAAAATAGAGCTTAAATTAAGTTTTTCCTGCTAATTTTTAGAACTCAATATTCTAAATATCATGTCTTATTTAGAGAAATCTTACCAAGATCATTTTCACTTGTTTTATTGGCATATCTTTTCACTCATTTTTAAGACAAAGTACCTTGAACTAAGTTTTTTCCTCTTATTTTGAGAGGGGCATTTTTTCCAGTGCAGTATGTTTTACGTTTTACGTTTATTTATTTGGTGGTCAGTTGTAACTCCTTACCTACAACCATTTATCTTTTTTCCTTTTCCTTTTTATCTGACACGTCAGAAATGGTCTCGAAATTAAGTCTCAGAATATTCTATGATGGTTGTTAGTGCCTTTTTGTTTCAATACAAAAGTGATCAGGTGTGTGGAACATAAACCAGAAGACAGCTTTTCCTCTTGACATCACAAGGAAAGAAGACCTGGAGAGACGGGACAAGACTGTGGGAAGTAGAGAGCATCTTTGTGTCCCAGTGTTGAGAGAAGAAGGTCAAAGTTGGTCTAATATACACATTACAGTAACAACGTTTTTGCACTTAGTTACTCTCCCACCTCTGATGCTCACCTTCTTTGCAGGTGTTGCCTTGGTAACCAGGTTTACACACACAGGTGCCATGGCGACGGTGACACTCCAGGGAGTGTTGCTGGTTGCACTGACACTCCTCAGAACAGCCGGGCCCGAAGGTCCACTTTGGACACGCTAAAGAGAAGAAAGAGAAGAAGAACACAAGTTTCTGAGTTTGTCAGAATGAAGGTTTGGCGGTGTGAGACGAGAAGCCGGTGAAAAAAAAACAAAAAAAAAAACACTGGGACTTACGGAGGTGACAGAAGCGTCCATACAGTCCCGGGTCACAAAGACAGGCGCCGTAGGTCCGGTGACAGCGTCCGTTATTGGCACAGTTACACTTTTTGTTGCACTGCTTCCCGTAGAAGCCTTTAGGACATCCTGGACACAAACAAACCCAGACAGTAAAACTTCAGGGAAACAGCAGATTATCACACAGCGTCTCAGTCCATGCTGCGCTAAGTGGAAAAGACAGAAAAAAAAAAAAAAAAAAAAGTGTTTTCTGTACCAGAGCGAGGCGACTCACCATCCTGGCACAAGTCTCCGCTGACACCAGGAGGACAGCGACAGCTCCCAGCGACGGGATCACAGCTGGCACCGTTCTTACACTTACAGGGGAAGGAGCAGTTCTTACCAAAATATCCCTCAGGGCACGCTGTCAGATAGAAAGATTAAAGAAGACATTGCTGCTGAAATCATTTAACAGTTTAAAACTGCCGTACTAAAACTGCATGAGTCTCTGAAAAAAGTGCTTTTTTTGAGATAATTTAATATTTATTTCTGTGACGTTTCACTTTTAACCGCTATAATTTAACATCAATGTCTGTATTTGTTAACATTCTTAAAAGTGGCTCTTCACAAATACAGACGATGATAAGAGAAGGAACAACACAGAGAGAAGCAATTTGTGATACAGAGAAAAAAAGCAGCATAATTAATTAACTTCCTGTTTCACAAGAACAGGTATTAATTACATGAAAAGTAGTTTTATAGTTTTTAACTCGTCTTCATTACATCTATCATAATCTGATTAATTTCAAACTGTCAAGAACAAGATGTAAAGATCTTATTAATCAAAACTCAAAACTGTGATATAAGTTGGTCGTGTCGCGTCGCGTTGGACTGTGTCGTGTCGTGTCATGCCGTAGCGTGGCGTGTCGTGTCGTGTCGTGTCGTGTCAGTCCTCACTCTGGTTGCAGATGATGCTTGTCCATCCATCGGGGCAGTCGCAGCCGTTTTTCCAAACGTTGCACCTCCCTCCGTTAGAACAGTCGTCACATGTCAAACTGCAGTCGCTGCCGAAAGTGTCGTCCAAACAGACTGAACACACACAGAGGAAGAAATACCGATCTTTCACTGCAACAACAAGCTACAGCAACACGTGTAAACCTCTGACGTATGTTTCCAGATGTTTACTGTCACATGCAGAGCAGATAAAGACAATGAAATGTTTGGTTTTTTTTTTTGGTCTACCAGCATCAAAAAAAATGTAAACAAAAACCTGCAACCTGCCACAGCCGCCCTAAAAACAGCGTAAACAACTTACAAAGTGAACTTTACAGGCTGTATGGCTAATTGACATTCTGACACTAATCAAGAACATGAACCATTTCAGGTTCAAAATCTGTTACTGTACTCTACATGTTGTGTATTCAGAGCGAGAACGGTCCACTTGAAAAGCAACTTTGCACATCTAAATATTTTAGACTCAGCACGCAAGTGTCTTTGTTAACCTTCATTGAAGCCAACTTGGATGTTACGCAACCGGCTGTACTGCGTTTTAGGGACAGAAAACAGAAGCCTTTGACTCTCTGCTTCAGACTGTGAGCTGCTGCCAGGCCTCATAAGCCTCAGCATTCCTGCCTGAGAGGCTGCTGTGGGTTTTTTTTTTTTTTTTGTATGTACAAACAGTTTGAAAACATGAAGTAAAGCCATTAACTCCCACCATGCAGTCTGTTCCAGCTCTGCTTAAATAAGTCCGTGCGACGGCTTCACGGGAGCCAGGTAATCAGATACAGGTTCACTGGTAGTGCTAATGACTCATTAATGGCTCGGGAGAGAGCGCACCAAACTTCTCCGCCAGGTTGCTCTCAGCTCTCAGCTCGCCCTCGTCGTCTTCATAGTCGTCATAGCGCTCCAGGGGTTGGCTGTAGTCGTGCAGCAAGGTGAGCTGGGGCCGGACGAGAGGCAGCTCTATGGCGCCCCCGCTGGAGAGGGCTTCAACTGCATCTTCAAGAGCTGGACAAACAGGGGAAAAAAAAAAGGGAGTTTCTTTTACAACAATACATCTTTTACAACACTTGATCCTGGCTGACAGGAGGTGAAGGCGGAAAACACCATGGACAAGTCGCCACGAGACAAACGAATATTTCGAGATCACACAATACGACTTGTTTTTTTAAAATATACACTTAATAAAAAAATGATTGGAAGACTTTTCACTGTGCAGTGTCATGAGAGAATTTGTATGCACATAAACATGGAGGCAACACAGGCATATTGTTGAACACGCAGGTGATTCAAACAAGCTCCTGCTAACTGATAAAACGCCAACAAATTGGGAGATGCGGTAATACGGGAACTAATAATAAATAAGAGTATTATAATAAATATTAGGTACAGGTGCGCATTTGGTTTGCAAATGAAATAAATAAATCACACATTCCAGTTTACCCTGGAACACAGTTGCAGTTGAATGAAGGAAAGCTGGACCACGTGAAGTTTGTTGAATAATGACAAACAATGACAGTGAGTCGCTCTGGTCCCTGCACAGTGGGTTCACAGAGGACTTGCTGAGGGTGTGTGTGGAGTTTCCATTTTCTCCCTGTGCATCCATGGGACATTCTCCCTAATGCTCAAGTTTCCCACAGTCCAAAAACAGGCATTTTCAGATGGATTAGTGATTCTGAATTGCATGTGCATGTGTGTGTGTGTGTAAGACCGTCTGTCTGTGTTTACCCAGCGATGGACTGCTTCCTGTGCAGTTAGCTGAGGTCGGCTTAGGTACCATTAAATACTCCACATACCTCCAACAGGTCATCAGTCTGTCACACAGAGAGACCGTCTCACACACACCGATCTGCAATTCATAGTCACCATTTAACCTGAAATGCATGATTTTTGTTGGATTGTGCGATGAAAAGAGAGTACCTGGAGACAGCGGGAGAACAGCCAAACTCAACAAACGAAAAACCCTGAACCGGGGATCATCTTCCTGTGAGGCCAGAGAGCTCACCACTATCACAACAAGCAGGCCTGCAATCATTAGATCATTTAATAAAAAATATCCATTTCCTCTTATATTATATGTGGTGAGAATAACACACTCAGGTCATTAGTTAATTTTCATGTGGTCCAGTTTTCAAAAGACAGGAGTAAAGATAGCTATATATCATGCACGCCTTTTTTCAAAATCGACCAACTGATCAACATATCTCACGGCTTTAAAGTGTCAGATTTCAAAAGATTAGGATCATGTGTTCATAAGTTTAAAAAAGTTAAAACAAGACTGTAATTACACAGTTTGGATTAATATTAATCTCCACACGGTATTATTAAATTGTCTCTCCTTAACAATCCCTGTATGAATGTACTGTAATTGTTTGAATGAATAGTCCTTTACATCTAAAGTGAGAACAGAAACACCAAAGCTGCTTTAAAAGTTTCTCTCTTGTTTTGCCCGAGAATGAGCCAAGCAATTATTCATTTATAAAATTAAGAAGTTGAAAGTAAATAATTTCCCATAAAACTAATTTGCGACCAACTGTTAAACAAAGCAATGAGGAAACACTGAAATTAGGATTCACACCTCTTGTCAGTTGTGAGCTTCGGTTTAATGTGTGTGTGTGTTTTTTTTTTTTTTTAATGCAAGAAGTCGGAGATTGTGACTCAGAGCTTGTAAAGCCTGTGGGACACATGAGCCCTCTGACTGTCCCTGATCAAATCAGATATACATGATGCATGAAATTCAACTGTTTTCCTTTTATTATTAAAGAGACAGTGTTAGTTTTCCATCTCCATCCTTGTTTGCTTGAAGAAAAACACTTGTAGTTTGAATCAACATCCCAATATAGGAGACGTGTTGATATTGAGAAGAACTTAGTAGAGTCTATGGTTCAGCCTACAAAAAAAAAAAAAAAAAAAAAAAAGTTGCAACAAGACAAAAGTTAGTAAAAAAGGTAACTGGCCAAACAAAGGCTTAAAGCTTTTTTTCTCAATGACTTGGTCGGTACACAGGAAGGTTTGTTGAAGCGTCACAGCAGCTTTGCCAGGCTTTCCGTTGCTCCTGGTGGGATTCCCACTCGCCCACTCTCTTTTCTTGATTGCAGGTACTCACGGATGCAGGATTGCCGGTCCTCGTCCAGACGGAAACCCCGACGGCAGAAACACTGGAAAGAGCCGGCGCTGTTCTGGCACGTGTGATCGCAGCCGCCGTTGCCGGCCAGACACTCGTCTACGTCTAAACAACAGACGGAAGATTCATCAAAGCCGCCGAGCAGTGTTCGCAAAAACAAAGACAACATTGTGTCTGTCAAACTGGAAACTCTCCTACATTCAAAAGGAATTCCAAACGGTGTGTCATAACAGTGTGGATTGCAGCTGATTGTTAGACGTACCGTCGCAGCTGCATCCATCCGAGTAGAGCCTGTATCCTGCTGAGCAGTAGCATTCGTAACCCCCGGGGTAGTTGGTGCAGTCCTGCTCACAACAGGAGCTCTGCTCTCCACACTCATCAACATCTGCCAAACAAAACAAAGCAGGAAGATAAAAAATAATGATCCGACTCTGGTTATATTTTCCCTGCACACGGAGGAAAAAAAAAAAAAAAAAAAAAAATCATGCTTAATAACCAATCGAAGGTTAAAATTACAACAAAAAGGAAAGTCGCACTAAAATTAGACATTTTCTTCTGTCTGCAAACTTCGTTGACCCCACTTTTCTGAAAGTCACCCTCCACCTCCTGAGCAGAACAAAAGCCTTTTGGCATCAGGAGCTCTGCAGGATTACTAAGAGTATAAGATTGAAGAAAATGTTTTTATGCACTTTGGACCCTGTAAAGTATCATTCACATTTTTCTTGTATGACTGGCGTCCTCGACACAAGTTTATTTTTGATTCTATTTCAATGCTCATTTAAAGCTTTTCAGCTACTTCTGAGTAGAACTATTGTAGTCTAATTCAACCATCCTGTAATACATCATGACTTTTATTTTCAGCTGGGAAAGATATTCATTCAACTTTTTTTGTCTTCATGTTATGGCTGTTGGCTCAGTTGTTTCTAAAGCATTTAAAAGTCAAAAATCACACTGTTACCTTTATTATGGTGGGTTTTATTGCAAGAACAGCTTTTAAGAACAGCTCCAAAAATATTGGATCGACACATGAAAACTACATAGAAACAGGCTGCAATTCAAAAACAGTAAGACAGAGGGAATATATCAGAAGTAACGTTAGGAATAACACAAGCTAGTTTTGAATTTGATGGCAGCAACAAAACACTTTGAGGGACAATTTTAAAACAATTATGTTCACTGACAAACAGGTCAGTGATGGAACTGGGTATGAAAGAGCATTTTAGAGAAAAATGGCCCAATTGGTACGTTCACTACATAAATATTTATGGACAGTTGCACGAGGAGGATGTGCTACATGAAGGATTTTTCTGTCCCGGCAACATTTTTATTAATTCCTTGCTGCTTGGGAAATTTAAAATGTTGCTCCAACAAGCCAATCAGAAATCAAACCCTATACAGTGTCATCAGGGGTTTAGCCCATCCCGATCAAGGTAGGCCCTCCCTCTGACTCCTCCCACAATTACTCTGGCACATGGCACCACAAGAGGAGGTACTTTCTCCTCTTCCCAAGATGGGCATGTGTGGGCGGAGCCAGTCCAGCTCACACAGACACAGCAGATTCTGAATGCAGCTCCTATGATCCAAGCTGAATTTTAAGGCAATAAACTTTGAATATAACATTTCTGGACCAACGAGACCCATGTGAAAGTGTTGAAAAGCTGAATAATATGACCCCTTTAACTTGTACTTTTCATAATTTGTACAGCTGACATGTTGTCAGAGTTCTGCATTGGATAACATAAAGAACGCATCCCATAAGCAGTGTACTGAGGTCTTCATGGTGTCTTACCGACACATGTCTTGAGGTCGTCATCGAGCCTGTAACCGTTGTTACACGTGCAAACGGCCCCATTGGTCGTATGCTGGCAGTGGTGAGAACATCCGCCATTGTTGGTCTCACAGCTGTTCACGATCTCCATCTCGATTCCTTCAGGTAGCAATGAGATCAGGACATGTGTGAGTGAAGGGGGACTCGTGTGTGACGGCACGTAAACGTTAAGGTTTCTCTGTACACTGACTGTAACACTGTTTCCCATCAGATCCCAGCTCGTAGGCAGTGTTGCAGACGCAGGCGTACGAGCCCAGAGTGTTGTAGCAGTCGTGAGCACAATTGGCCTCCCCTGTGTCACACTCGTCAATGTCTGGGGGGGAAAATATGCATTTAAAAAAAAAGAAGAAGAAGAAGAAGAAATGCATGTGGCCAGCAACAGTTTCACATTTATGGTCACCACATGTGCTTCTCACAAAAGAAATACCTTAGCTTGTTTAAAAAAAAAAAACAGTTGTATTATGACTTTGATCCTTTTGTAACTGTTGGCTGATGCAGACACTGACAACTTGGGCTTGCAAAATATTGCATCTTCTTTTCATTAATAAATTCGTCTTTTTTTTTGTTCCTCAGAAGCGATACCTCATTTTTATAATTTACCACTAGGTTTTTTTTTTTTAAGCTTGATCTAGAAAAACTTAAGTTGACAGAAGGCTTTACAACAGGCACCATTTAAAAGATGCCCATATGCTTTCGATTGTATCATGTGACATTTGTCAGCATTAATTCACAAATAAAAACATAATAAATTCTGTCCTTTTGTTTCTAATTTTCAGCTTTGACTGCTGACAGGATTGAAAGAAAAAAAAAAATGATAGTTCTGCCAACCATTTCTGCACATCTGTCCTTACCTTCAACTCATGACGAGCTTTTAAAATTAATGATACTCATGAAAGTTTACCTTCACAGGTCTTGCCATCCTCCGCCAGCAGGTAGCCAGCTTTACAGTCGCAGTGAGCTTTGCCTCCATCAGCGCGGCACTCGTGCATACAGCCTCCGTTCTGATCCGCACATGGGTTCTGCACTGCGGCACAAAAAGAACACACCCAAAGCACAATGGAGGAGGAAACTTTAAAGAAGTGATCAGTGTACGTCAAACCTGCTCTATACCTTGTGTGTGTGTGTGTGTGTGTGTGTGTGTGTGTATTTAACTTGTAGAAACCTGTCTGGTGTCTGGGATGAAATCCTTCAGCAACACAAACATTAGAAGAAGCCGTTAGCAGCCAAAGATTACAAAGTCAAAGTATTTGAATGGCTCGGAATATACATGTATGTATAATTTCGCCAACTCACAAGGACCATATTCAACCGCAGAGATGGGTTAGATTAGAAGCAGCCGGACATCAAAACATTCAAACAATGAGGGCTGTGGTTCTTTCCAGTTTTATGTCTCACCGAGTGAATGACAGCTATTCATTTTGCAGCCCAGACATCCTGTAAGATAATTACATTGGCAGCAGGAGCAGGGAATGTGTTTTTGATGTTATGATCAAATCGTCACCCTCACACCTTCACAATGTTCCGGAGTACTCTATTACTTGGCACTCTTTACTTTGTCACCCATCCATTTATTCCTCCTCTTGTGTGCTGAAGTGCATTTGGTGCTCACTTACACCACAGTTCGGAAACACTCACGTTTGCAATGCTTGCCGTCCTCCGCCAGTATGTAATCCGGTTTGCAGCGGCAGCGAAAGTGAGCAGCAGACTGCTGCACACAATAGTGCTCACATCCTCCGTTGCTGATGGCACACGAATGGACAGCTAGGAAATAAAAAGTAGTGGGGGGGGGGTTAAAGTTACATGAAGGTGCAGTTATTCACCAGAAATTTCAGGTTTTGCAGGGACAGGTCTGTCTGAACTGTAGCTTCGTGTTCCTTTCTTTTTTATTGAGAGGTTATGTGCATGCGTGATCGGCTTCATGGGATCCAGCAAAGAGCCAACAATCCCAGATGGACATAAATGGCAGAACGCCTGCGATGGACGACACTGATGAGGCCGAGGGCAACCGGAGTTGAACTGTGGAGTGTTTCCACTCTGATGATTCTGGATTTCCTCACAGAAAACAACAGGTAGAGGCCGAACAGCCTGATGTTCTCAGAGACTGAGGCTTTTCTGTTTCCTTTTTTTTCTTTTTATAACGACACGGAAGAATGTAGTCAAGATTCATCCATCTCAAGTAGATGTCAAGCCGCTGCACTGTTTCCAGCTCAAATATTATGCGGCTACACGCCGAGTGTGTGGGATGCATCTGACCTCTGCTGGCACGTCGAGAGCCGGAGGAGACAAGCAGAGCGAGACTGAATTGATTTGAAGGAATATGCTCTTTTATTTTTTATTTTTTCACTCCAGCATGACTCAGTGCTGATTAGTATGTGCCGTCCCTTATTCCATATGCTGTCATGTTGTTTTTGATGCAAAGCACAAAACTTAAAAAATATATATATATATTTTTTTTTTTTCACCCCCTGGAACAAACGAGTGAGATTTCAGCCGTGGATTTCTCTCAGAACCACGGACACCATTCGGCCGTCTGGCTGCTTTGGGCAGACGGATATGCCGGATCACAGATAAGCTTCACCTGTGAGTCGGTCCACATGCGTGCTGTGCAATCAGTCATCTCGTCATGCAACAGCTGTCACACAAAAGCCTCTCAGGGACAGACGGGTCCCCGATAAGGTAACTGCTCTGCAAGGCAATGAGGAAAATTTGCTTTAATAAGCCAAGAAACATTTCGTGATTTCCACTCGAAATGTCACACAGGACGTTCAGTATACATTCCTGAGTGCACACACCAGTGCCAAGTTTTAAACTCCTTTTTTTTTTTTGGGGTCATTTACTGATGTATCGGCTTTGACGAGAACAATGTCCACGTAGAATAAACACTGAATGAAAGGATGCCACACAGACGAATGAAGTTAACAACCCAGCAACAGTCAATGGAGGGAAAAATCTAAATTCATGGTTACTCAGAGTCAACAAAGACATTTCTTTTATGTGTTATCAACATAACAGTGCAACATAATTTACTTGTATGTGCTCACAGGGTAAATAGGTGGTGAACCGCTATGTGTGAGTCACTTTACCTGATTATCTCATTGTCATAACAACATTTCACGGAGTCTCAACATACACATCACAGTGCTAATTTTTTGGACTGAGACACAAACTTTATTTCAGTTTTAGGCAAAACAGTCCCACCACGAAGCTGCTGCTGTGGGGGCTTTCAATTCCACCATACACACTTTCACTGCAGAGTTTACTCACTTGGAGTTGAAATTGCAGAGTGAGCAGCTTCGGTTAAAAATGGCAATCGCAGTTTGGTGGTGAAGTAGTCTCAATGTCAACAATCTCTCTCAGTAATATGTGATGATGTTACCAAAAGGGACCACAAACTACTTGTGTTATCAGACCACATCAGGCTATAAGAACTAAATCCTTAAGGACATCAACTTGAGCTCGTGTGTAATTATTTCCTCGTTCAGACGATCCTTTAATTGCACGTTGTGTGTAAAAAGTTGCAAAGCCTCACTTTACGGTTAGCACACATCTTTTTCCTTTTGCTTCCTTTGGTCAAATCACACACACTGATATCACGTTAGGGAACAATTTAATGTTTTCCGATAAAAGAAACTGTATGTTGAGCAAGCTGCACGTAGAATCTATTTGTAAAAATGGATTCTACTTTTTTAAAACAGTTTCAGATGAATAATAAGGAGTTCATGTAAAACTATCTATTCTCACTATAAATGCTGTCAAATAAAAGGTGTGTTGTACAAACTAGAAACTATTAGCTGGTTGGATAGCAAAGACAATTTTAGATGATCATCAGGTAGATTATGTTGTCTTGGAAGCACAGAGGTCATTGTTTGAACTCAATCTTATCATGAGCTGTTAAGAGGAAGACTTTGACCCCCTACGTTCATTTAAAACTCCTGCTGTAGCACGGTAACGCTCTGCTTTCTGGTCGTCCACAGAAGAACATACAACAGCTGCGACGGATCCAGGATGCAGCTGCAAATGTGCTGGCGAGGACCAGAAAGAGAGCAGAGTCCACCCGTTTTAAAGTCCCCCCAAAGTCTCCTATTAAAATTTCATACATTTTATTAACATATAAATCTCTTGATGGTCTTAGTCCTTCCTATTTATTGGAACTGCTTTGACCATATGAGTCGGTGAAGTTTTAGTCATCTGAAAAAGTTACAACAAACACCCCACAGTGAAGAATCCTTTATTTCCCATCTGAACATCCTGAATGAAGCGCGAAGGACAGCTCAGAATTCTGACGTGTTTAAAAGCAAACTTAACAGCCAGACTTTGTTTATTTCACTGTTTTTGTTTTACCCATTGATTTACGCACTTTTACTGATATTTCGTTATTAATAAGACTACATTATTCATTTATTAATCATCTTTAATTAATTTCAATGCCTTGTTTTGTTTCTTATCATCGAATTTATTTGCTTTACATTTTCCTTCCTTCTTTGAATTTCTTAGATGAGATAAAGCTCTCCTCACTCTTTGCTTTCATGACTTTTCATTTGGTGCTCGTGTTTCTGCTGTTTTTGGTTTTTATTAAGTCAGACACTTTGTGCTGCATGATTTTTGTGTGAAGAATTGACTGATAAGGTGAAACATGGCATATAAGTTCAGTTTGCTCACTATTTTGGGAATAAAACATCAGTGACCTTAGAAATGTGCACGTAAGCAGAATATTCAATGAGCAGAAAAATAAACATGTCAGCACTTTAATCTTTAATTACAGTAATGTCTTGCAGCAGCCGGACTAAAAACTCTCTGTTGGGGTTGGAGCTGATTCACCAGCAGGAAGGAAAAAAAAAAAAATCTTCAAAAACGAATCGGCTTGAGTTGAATCCCATTTCGATTCCCATCGAAGGGAAAAGCTGCATTAACTGTACCGAATGTGGTTTTGAAGGCAACTTTTAGTTGAACTATCGTCCAATTGAGCTTTTTGGTCAGAATCAGTCTGCCTGAAAAATTATGGATGTGGTCGACATGATTAAGTGCATCTGTTAAAAACCATATGTGGCTGTATTTCAGAAAAATACTGACTAAAAAATAATAGTTACAGAACAGAGCTAAAGACCTTCCAGTAGCTGAACTCCTCTTTGGAAACAGAGCTTCATTGTTTATGTGAGTACTGAACAAGTGAGGCTGAATTACAAAGCGCCTCTGGAGGTCCATATATTCAGTTTCTAATTGGATCCAATGACGACCGAAACCTCAAACGATCTCCATCACCGAGTTGTACTCTGACTTGTTACTTGATAATGTGTTTTTAAGTTGTGTGCGTGATCCTCTTGTTGTTTCAGGACTTATAATTTGACTGCAAACCACGCTGATCTCTCAAGGTGCACTCGTTTTCTCTTTCTGTGACCAGTGTGCAGAATGTAATCACTCCTTGAAGCTGCATTACTCACCGAGGCAGGTGCGGCCGTCCACATGAAGGCGAGAGCCCGGGTGGCATTCACAGTAGTAGGATCCCCTGGTGTTAATACATCTGTGCTGGCAGCCTCCGTTATGGACCTGGCATTCATCAATATCTGCAGGGGAAGAAGGGGAAAAGAGGAAGAGAGCGAGAGAAACAGAAGAGAAATGAGTGCAATTTGGGCTAAATCCTCTCATTATGAGACTGAAACTGCTCATGAGAATCAAATCCAGAAGTGCTGCCAAGCTGGGAGAGGAACTTAAAGCAGGTTTTAGGATGAAGATGTACCCCAGGAAGGAGGGAAATGATGGATGAGAAGGGAACGTATTCTACAAGAGCGCTGCAGCTCAAACAAACATATCCCCCATGTGGAAACAACTACCCAACATTTAAAACCAAATTTAAATTCCTGTGCTTCTTGTCAAAGTCCCCTGGGTGAGCAAACATATGGAAACTCAAATCAGAGGATGCAAAACATACACATTCCTCCCGGCCGAGTGTGTGAATTGTAAACAAATACACGGAGCGAGCTGTTGATCCGAGAAAGTCGTGGTGAGCGAAACATGAGCGCCTCACTGTGGGACCAGATTTCTAATGAAACAAACCGTGCACCTAAACACTTCTCATTTCCAGGGTCAAAGACTAATAAATTGTTTTGTGCGTTCCAGGGGAGACCCCCCCCACCGAGAGATCTGAGCTGATTTATGGAGCCCGGCTCTGTTTGGACTTCTGCTAACGGCCCGTTTCGGGAAAATTAGGACATCAGGCGAACCGCCGCAACTCCTGGCTGGAGACGAGTCGCCCGCCAGCTTCAAGGTGGCTCAAGAGATCAGAGTGGTGTCAGTGGAGGAGCAGCTGACTGCTGAAAAAGTGATGTGACACGTTAAAATCGTGAGCGGGAATGTCTTCTGGCTGTTGGTGGAGGCCTGTAAAAACATCTAGCACATCATAAAATACTTTTACGCCAAGCTGAGTCTGGATCAGAGATGTGTTGTTCGTGTCTGAGACTCTTTTTCATCGGGAAAGAAAAGTTCAGGAATTCACTAGAAGTTCAGTCAAAGTTTGATTTATGGAAAAGACAAAAAAAATACAGTTTTATAATTGAATTTGGTGGCAAATTTAAATCATAAAATAAGCTTTACAGCAAAATCACAACAGTTGTAGTCGACCAGATGTCAAAGTTAAAGCTTGTAATGAATCCGAGAAGAGTTTTTATTTTCATTGTCTGTGACTCTCTACAGCCGTTAACCATTAAATGTTGTAATATGACAAAGATGAGAAAATGAATCACGATGGGACAGAACAAGCATGAGAGTTGAGAGTTAAAAACTATACACCAAGCAAAGGTTTTTGGCTAAATGCCAGATTTTCTAATGTAGGTTTTACTGTCCATCTCCATTATGCTATTTAGTTGCTACTAATTGGGGGGGGAAATAAACTATAAGTGTCATAACTGTACTATTCAGGTTTGGCGACAATCTTTGTTTTTACAATAATTAATCTCTATTAAATCTAAAATAAATTTGGTGCAAAAAAAAAAATTTGCATATTGATAAAATAATTAATAGCTTTGTACTATCATGTGTTCTTGTCTAAAAATTAAAAAAGGAACAAGGCATCCCGATGACCCCCAGATTTTTCCCACTGCTGCTGCTGGAAAAGCTAAAGCAGAGATCGGATTTTCAAAAAAACACAATGTTAGTTTTGTCTTAACTTTCTGTTTTGCCAGCGTCTCACTATAGACCACACATAATGTCTTTAAGCACCATGGTGCAAACAAGACTCGAAGAGCTCACAATAAACGCACCCTATAAATAGGGTTAATCAAACAGTAATCGGGGTGCCTTCTTCTCAGACCTCCAAAAAAACAATATACAGCCTGAATCGTTAGGCGGGAGGAGCATTTTTTCACATATATATGTTACACAGTAGCAGCGTTCTCTCACTGTCAGATAATGTGAAAGTTCAACCTAAACGCAAACACATTAAAACTCCCGTGTTTATGAGGAAGCTGTATGATAGGCTGAGAAACTGTTCAGAGTTCAGTCTCCTCTTGGGAAACACGCAATCAAACAGCAACCCAGAAATCAATCAAATAGAAGATAACAAATGAACGATTCATAAATCATTGTGATAGCGGGACATCCTCACATTTTCAGTTATAATGGTGAAATGAAAACATTTACAGGAAAATGAGGAGAAAAGTTGGCATGCCTATCCATCCATCTATCATCCATCCATCTATCATCCATCCATCTATCATCCATCCATCTACATCATTTCATAACTTGCACAGCTGCTACACTCCCCTCTGCACTACTTTGTAATTACTTCCGTTTGCTCCTCACAGACTTGGTTGTACATATTT